>CM046347.1:18275501-18568621 GCA_025403435.1 Artocarpus heterophyllus | reverse complement strand
AACTGTCGATAGTTTGTTAGGTTATCATCAATTTTCAAAATTTTTTGATATTACAAAATCAGTGTTGGACTTTGTTAAACTATGTTATTTAATGTTATGTTTATTTTAATTTTTAGTTTTTTAATGTATGAGTTTGCGAAATTCAATCCCCCAAATCTAATGTTTTTGAATTATATTGGGAGGTCTTACAAATAATTTTTGGATTATAATTTTTCAAATTTGAAATAATACATTGGATTGTAGATTGATCTCTAAGCTTTGCGGATAAACACATTGAAAAAGCATGACACAACATGTAATTACTTGTTTATCAACACTTTTTATCAACAGTGTCATCCTTTTTTAACTTTTCAAAACTGCTCCTTTTATGTTTATTTTCCTTTTGATTCAATTTATCAAATGACATGTTAGTCCCTATTTTAAAAAGCAAATTAGAAAACAAACTATAATCAGAGTTAATCTTATACTCTCTCTCCCTTGATCTTTCTCCATCTGTCTCCTTTTCTCTCCACCCTCTTTCTTGTCTTCTCCACCTATACCATTGATGTCTCTTTATCCATGGTCGCCTCCCCCTCTCTCTCAACTGTTGTCGAAACTAACATTGTTTTTTTATCTCAACTAAATCGTGATGAGGAGCCATCAGTGATGATGACAAATCTAGTGTTTATGCAATGGTCGATCTTTTTCTCCATGAGGATCTGGTCTTTGCTCAATGATCGATCGTTGTTGCCATGAATGGACTTGACGGTGATATTGCTTGCTTACAATGTGGAGCTCGGCGACCTCAACAGAGAGCATGACGCCATGATTTATCAGTCCTAAGGCCACGATTTCCCTTTTGATGTTTCTAATCATCAAATCTAGTCCATTCATGAAGAAGATCTACAAATATGTCCCTCTCTTTTGGTTTGAATGAGATCTTTATCGACAATAATGGAAAGATTGTTTCCCAATGTCCTGTCTTTTTAGGCCATTACTTAACTTTCTTAAACATATTTTCTTAAATTTTAATCTTACTTGTTTAGTAAGAAAATACTGAATAATTTTTTTAAACATTCTTTGAAAATACTTGAATATGTTGCAACTGAAGTTGAGACATAGCTCAACACTCAATTTTAAAATCATATAAAATATTTCTTAAACTCATTAAAAAATATTTACTTTCGTAAAATCTTTTAAACGTCTTTTAAAATCTGTTACAATATTCGTTGTAATGTAAACTGAAACATAGCTTAAAACTTAACTTTATAGGTGTTTATAATATTTCATAAAATTATCTTTTAAAATGTTTTTCATAAAACATTTCTCATAAAACATTTCCTTTATAACTTTCTTAAAACTTTGAAAATACTATTTCAAATAATAAAAAACATTCTCTTTTACTAGCAAAAAATATCTTGTAGTGGTATCCATACCCAACCTTCGCATCTGTCTTTTACAACACCGAGCTCTTCCACCAATCTTATTAGTCTTCCATGGGACTACCTACAGCACGAAGGAACTTATAATGAGCTTTTGCTTAATGAGTTCAAATATTTTCTCACAAATCTTTTAAAATATTCATTATGAAACCTTTCTCATAAAATATTTCTCATAAACGTTTCTTATTAAACTTTCCTTAAATGTTTTTTCATAAAACATTCTTTGTAAACCTTTCCTTGTAAACATCTTTCATAAAATGTTTTTTATAAATATTTATCGTAGAACATTTCTCAGAATATTTTTCATTATGATATCACATAAACATTTCATAACAAGAAATATAAGCAAAATCAAAATGTATGATTCTATTTATCTTCATTTATGATTATTCATTTATGAGTTTTTTATGATCATTTATAACTTTCTTTAACTTCTTATTATCATTCTTAACTTCCTTATCTTGTAAAATTTAACGTTCGTACCGACATCATTAATCATGAGAACATAAACATGATGCTTTCCTTGTGGAAGACTTAAGGCTATCAAACACTGAGGTCGTAACTTTAACTTAACTTATGTACCTCACATCAAAGAGGCTAGTACGATACTTATTTATCACCTTTGCTTTACCTTATCATCTTTACTTTACCTTCTTATTAACTTGGCGAGCATAACAAATGCTTACATATTTTAATGCTATAACTTAGCATTTAAACATTTAACATAACAAATGCAAACATGTTGCATACCATGACTTAAACTTTAAAAAGATTGTGCATTGCACATGCAAACATATAACATTACACAACCATGTTGCAAAACATGACTTGAACTTTGAAACATATTGCATAACATATGCAAACATATTTTAATTGTAAATACATTGCAAATCATAACTTGAACTTTTAAAAATATTATGCATAACAAATGCAAACATACTTTAAGCATAACAATTGCAAATCTTGTCTTGAACTTTAATACGTGATGCATATCATATGCAAGTATACAACATATTCAAGACATTTGAAATTCATTTGTTTCATGCTGTAGGTGAGATTTGAAACTTACCTGCTTATAGCTCTAACGTTCCTGTTTCATTCTTTTTCCTTTCTTTAGTAAGCTTTTGTATTTTGATTAAACAACACTCGACTTATGTGCTAATTTTTCTTATTTTTAATCTACTCGATTAATAATAAAACTTAATCATTAAATTTTTATTCCTTTCTACTTAACTTAGTATCCTATTGGTTTATCTTTCCCTTTGTAACCCATTGGTCTTTTCTTTTACTTAACTTTGTAACCCATTGGGTTACCTTTCTCTTTACTAAACTTTGTAACCCACCAGATTACCTTTCTATACTTAACTTGAGCATTTCTTAGTTAGATTTCCCATCTTACTTGACGGTTTCATTCATCTTTTGTCTAAAAGTGTTTTGCTAATTTAGACTGTTCGGCTCCGTTTAAATCATTTTCTTAAAAATGATGATTTTATCCTTAACGGGTTTTTCGCAAATTTTGCAACTATACTAAATTCTTTGCTTAACTTTACCATCCTGTTACTTACAAGTTCAAAAACATTCTTACTTAGGGTGTTTTCTTGAATCGGGCGTTTTGGGTTCTTTTTGCATTTTTACAAAAAATGACCATTTTGACCTTGATGGGTCCTAGAAAACTTTTGAAACCTATTTTATGTTAGACACGTATGCCCTAAGGAGTAAAAATGTAATAAGTTTTTGGATACATTTTTATCAATAAAGAATTTATTCATTATTTATATACCAAATCTTGTCCTCTTTACGTTCATATTTATTGAATGTATGTTAAGTAAAAAATACTTTGAGACTATCAGTCTAAACCTTAAGAATTAGGTATATGATGGACGGATTATGCGGAAGACATGATTTTTAAGGTGATGGTCTAAATCATATGATCCGCAATTGAGGGAATAAATTTGGGCGCTTTATTCATGCAAAGATTGTTATGTTGTCTATATCCCTTTAGGGAGATGGTTTGTCTTGACCATCGGAGATAGACTCCGTGAATAGAAACATTGGCACGTTGTCATAGGTGACGATGTGTTAGATCAGGATATAAAGTGAATTGATTTGGATCAATAATTATGTCTCAGCAAATCGATTCACTTTAAATAATCATTTGTGTTGTATCTTAATCCTGAGATGAATAGTGGGCTCATTGTCTTGACTTATGTCTTTTGATGTACCAAAGGGTGACACCCACATCTTAATAGTAGTATGCATACCGGTACGTTGGAGGCATGACTCTTGATGGCATAGACTTGTTATTTATAGATATGGAATCCATAGCTCCTCTTTAGGAGTAATGACATTATCTTATATGCGTTATCCTATAATTTAAAAACTGAAGCGCTCAACCATTTGGATATATAGTATAATCAAATGGTATACTGTCTTTGGATGGTAAGTTTTCTAATGATGAGATAATGGAACATAAGATAAAAATAATCGAGAAGGTAAGATAAAACTTATCCTTAAGCCGATTATGGATTATCATATAGGGATACGATACATTATGATATGTCATGGAGACTTGACTATACGGGCTTCGTAATTCTATGTAGTTCGAGAATGCAGCTCCAAGCTTTTAGTGGCGTAGCGTTGGAGTTGATAATTATGAAATGTATATCTAGGATATTGGGTTTCATAACTATCGAAAGCTTGAACTATAGAGGTCCATTTGGTCTCCTTTGCTAGCTCACAACATCTTGTAACGACACAGCGTGCTTTTCTAATAATTAATGACTTATGTCGGATTTATCATATTCGTTAAATTTAGAAGAATTAAATAATTCATGTCTGTTTATCGGTTGAATTAATTTTGTAATAAAATTAATTTAAGATAAACTTGTTGAGTTATTAGGATCAGATAATTCTTGTTTGTTTATCGGTTGATTTAATTTTGGATAAATTAGATCAAGATAAAATTATAGAATTATTGGGAGTTAATTTATTTTCTTAGAGATTATCTAGATAATGTTGTTTTGATCAGATAACTTCTCTATTGGGTTATTTGAATTAAAACTAAGACTTTATCTTATAAAATCTTGGGTAGAAAATAAAAGATTCGCGAGATTTTTTATTCGGCAGTTCAGCCTGCCGATGGACGTGTTCGATCGGCCGATGGGTCTTGTTAGGCCTATCGATCAGGTGGTTTGGCCTGCCAATTAGCAAAGGATAAGATCACATATTTTCATGCGAATCTTATCATACATTGATCTAAATTTGATTCTGATCCGAGTTTTGAGACTTAATCTAAGAAGGACTGACCCTAGGACTAACCTCTATAAATAGGGAGTGATTCTCACAAGTTACTAAGATCAATTGAGAGATTAAGAGTGATACTCTGCTAAGTAAGAATCTGAAAAACTCCCTGAGAGCTTTTGTTCACAAATTACAAACACTTGCTTTAGGTTCTCTCGATTTGTTGGAAGGAGAGTCACCGGTGGAAGAGCTGTATGTGTGAGCCCACACTCACTCCGGTCGTGGATAGAGAATAGCAAAGAAGACCAATTGGTTGAGACTCTTTTGGAACGTTATTTCTCTTCACAAATTGCGGAGGTTCTTCGGTACACAAAGGTTAGTAAGATCTGGTTAATTTATACATATAGCATGTCAAACTTGTATTTGAAAATTACTCTGATATAAATTTTTTTTAAATTCCGCTGCGCACTCTTTTTTCAACATTTTAAAGCTTAATTTACATTTCTTTACAGATGACATTATGTAAAGCAAAACTATGGCTTTCCTTTCATTTAAATTTGTTTTGTCAAAACTTCACAGTTTTGACCCGAAACTTGAAAATCTTTGGGTTTTGCCCTTAATGTAATTCGCTTTCATTTCTTGATAAAAGCTTTCGATTATTTCAAACTTAGAATTTGTGGTTACTTACTACCCATAGCAGCGTTGGAAACCAATTATTTCTCTATGAAAATCCAGTTTCACATGGTTTTACGTTTTTAGCCCGAAACATAAAATTCTTGACATTTTTACCCTTGGGACTAAAAATGACCATTTAATACCAAAACATTTAGTTTTTCATAAGGAATAAAACTTTAAAAAGCTCATTGGCCGAATTCTAAACATTTCATAATGTTTTCATTTTATAAAATTTTGTGCTTGAAATCCAAAAAAATTTATACCTCATGTTTTTGGATGAGATTTTCATGGGGTTACTATGAATGTTATCAAGGATTTTGAAAAGGTTGTCAAGCATTTCAAAGGAGAAGCTAAAGCTTGAAAATCCCTTGGTAAAACCATAAAACCCTAGCTTAAAAAGTTTACGTTATAATGTGTACAACAAGTGTTTGTTGTAATGTTTACGGACATCGGTATACTTAATGGACATTATGACATGATTAGTTAATGTTTTATATTGAGGATGATGATAATAGAAAGAAAGAAATTAAGGTTTAAGGTTTAAAGGAAAAGTTTTACAAACTTTGATTTTAAACAAAGTTGGAATAGCTTTCAAGGAAATAAAATTTCGTCACGCTTAGAGGATGCTTTAATTTCTGAGTTGCACATGAAATTAGCCCAAAACAGTAAGGTTAACAATTGTTATGAACAAAGTTTCATAAAATTCCAAGAGGACTAAATTGCAAAGATTTACAAAAGTTCTACAGATTTAAAAATCATCCAAAAAGTCTACTTTAAAGTTGGAATTTTAAGAAAGTTAAAACATGAAAGTTGTAAAACTTATAGAAACTATTAAGACAACATAGACAGTTTATCAAAATTCCTCTCAAACACAATAGGTAAAATTGAGATTTTTACCTCTAAAAGGGACAAATCTTGCACTAGAACACTTAAACTTGATCCAAAGCTTGATCAGAGGTTTGAACCTTTGAAAAATATTGAATAGAACCATGGAAGGCTACTGGTCTCATAGAGAGAAGAAAAGGATGGTCTTTTTTTCTCTTCTTCCTTTCTTTTTCTTTTCTTTTCTTTTCTTGACTTTTTGCATGAAAATGATAGAGACCTAATTCTCTGGCTCATTTTTCAATCCCAATCTAGTGCAAAATTTTGGGAGTTAGGTGGCATCAAAATTAGGTCCCACATAAACTTTTTAACAGTCTAAATTTATACTGATATTATTTTTCTATCTATTGTTATATTTTCCATGCTACTAGTATTCTTTTTTACATTGTGTTTTATGGTCCACAAGCTTCTATGTCATCCACATAGTGTAATTTCTATACTGCTTAGCTTTACATAGTCTAATTTTTATACTATATTATTTCATGTAGTATAATTTTCATACTGTTTAACGTTATCAATATAATTCCTACATTGATTAACTTTATCAGTATAATTCTTACACTACATAACTTTATTGGTGTAAGCCTTGTACTGCATTTTTATCCTACTGCATGATTTCCCATACTGCGTATTTCTTATACTGTTTTTTATCTTGAAAATTTGTTGCAACACATTTTGTAACAATTAAGCTTTCTTTTCATTTCATTCCTTCATTGTTTAAGACTATGGCATAATTTTAATCTTAAAAATCCCATTTTCGCTTTTATAGAATTTTTCTAAGATAACCCCAAACAACCATCTGACCAGCAGGCTGGTTGGGAAGATCGACAAGTCGGTTGGGAAGATTGATAGGCTGGGTTGGGAAGATCGACAGATCATCCAAAGCAAGAATTGAATTCTGTCTCACCGACATATCAAAGTAGGGCTTTCGACAGACCGATTGGCATATCCGGTAGGTCGAAACAGAAAAGGTAACACCGGAAATTCTCGAGTGTTACGGTTTTACTAAAGACAATCTTCACGATGTTGGATCTAGATGCACGATCAGGGTCTTTGATTTCACAGCATTCATTTCTCATTGCATTCTTATTTCTTTTACCTCTGCCGTCACGTCTAGATCTTAATGATTAGGTATAATTTCTTCAACACCAGAGGGATTTCCTTTGCACTTATGTTTAATTTTGCTTCGCTTGGAATTAATATTCTCTTAGTTCTTAAAATTGCATAAAAAATTAGTGAAATTGCATAAGCTTTTCTACATCTATATGTTTTTTGCTTGTTGAATTTATTCTCGATTGGTAGGGAGAACAATTGAAGCTATTATGTTCTTTTCATTTTTTTTAAAGCTTTTTGTGGAGTAAAATTGTTATTGAATGATAGTAAGCTTGTTATTCCCAATTTGGCATAGTCAAAGTTTTTAAATATGTTGTGAGATTGGAAATTAAAACTTCTTTACGCATCATCAGAAAATGTGCAATAGAGGATCCACAAGCACCAGGTGATAAAAGGAAGATTAGTGCATTTGTAGAGGTTCTAAATCTTTGTGATGGCTGTTATAATACACCTTAGCATCGTCCATTTCGTGTTTTAATGTAAAAAAGAAAATATATATATATATATATATATATCAATTATTTTTTGTGTTTTTTTTTGAGTTTATTTTTGATAATTTTTTATGATATCAATTTCTACAAATGATTTTTTAGTAATTGGTAATTTTACAAAAAAAGGTAATATGTGGTTATTTTGTTAGAAAAAGATCATTTGATAGATTCCAACTGGGAACCTAAAGGGTTTCGGTTTCGTGACAGATTTTGGCAAGTTTCGTGCCAGCACCTGGTTAGTTCTGTGATAGAACTTGGTAGGTTCTTGCTTTGAAACCTACCAGGTTACACTCCAACAACTTACGCCAGTGACTGAAGGCGATTGACATTTTTTTGTTTCAAAGAAAAAATGAGGGAACTTGACAGGTTTCATGCTCTACCACCCTACGGCAGAAGCCAAAGGCAATTAGTATTTCTTTGTTTTAAAGAAAATATGACAAAACATGGTAAGTTTCTGCTCCGGAACCTGCTAGGTTACACTCTGGCATCCCACACCAGCAACCAATGGTGGTTGTTATTTCTTTGTTTCAAAGAAAATATGAGGGAACCTAACATGTTCTCTCTCTGGAACCTTCCAGGATACGCTATGGCACCCCATGCCGATGATCGGACGTTGTTGGTATTGCTTTATTTCAAAGAAAATATGATTAAACTTGGCAAGTTCTTGCTTTGGTATTTGCTAAGTTATGCTCCATCAGCCCGTGTCAGTGATCAAAGATGGTTGACATTTATTTGTTTCAAAGAAAATATGACAGAACCTGACAGGTTTTTATTTTGAAACTTGACAGGTTACACTCGGCACCTTGTGTTGGCGACCGGAAGTGGTTGACATTTTATTGTCTTAAAAAAAATATAAAGGAACCTAACAAGTTACTGCTCCGAAATCTATCAAGTTATGCTCCATCACCCCACACCAGCTATCCGAGGATATTGGTATTTCTTTGTTTTAAAGAAAATATGACAGAACCTGGTAGGTTCTTGCTTTAGAACCTGCTAGGTTATGCTTCAGCACCTAGCGTCAACGACTAAAGTAATCTTTCACAAGATAGAGCGAGAAAGAAGGATAACTTTGACTTTAAATAAATAACCTTTTCTAATTAAAATAAAAAGAATAACTTAAAATTTTAATAAATTATTTTTGTTAATTAAAAAAAAAAGTTTGGAAAAGAGCTTAAAAAAAGACTTAAGAATGTGCTCCTTTATACACCCAATAATTTAGCTGGGCTAAATTAGACTTTTCAGCTGGGTAGGCCCATAGGAAAGCTGCTTCAGCTTCTCGCTCGTCCTTTGCTCTGTCCGTGCTCGTTTCTCAACGTCCCTTTCTTTTTCTATTCTCTGAAAAAACAGTTGAAATAAAAATAAAAAAAAAAATCCACTGGAAACCGACCTTTCCTCTTCCGATGAAAATCAAATGATTCCAAAAATCTAAAAATCACCTCAAACCAAAATCCCACTTCCCGTTCTTCCTCCGCCGGCGATGGCGAACGTCTCTGTCGCCGCCGAGTGGCAGCTCCTCTACAACCGGTACTACCGCAAGCCCGAGCTCTACCGAATGGGCTGGCGCAACGTGGACCTGAGCCGCAACAGAGTCGCCTGCGCGCCGTTCGGCGGCCCGATCGCCGTCATCCGCGACGATTCGAAGATCGTCCAGCTCCACTCCGAGTCAGCCCTCCGCAAGCTCCGTATCTTCAACACCGCCGGCGTCCTCCTCTCCGAGACCGTCTGGAAGAACCCCGGTGGCCGCCTAGTCGGCATGTCCTGGACCGATGACCAAACCCTCGCCTGCGTCGTCCAGGATGGCACCGTCTACCGCTACAACGTCCACGCCGAGCTCCTCGAACCAAACATCTCCATGGGGAAGGAGTGCTTCGAGCAGAACGTCGTCGACTGCGTCTTCTGGGACAACGGATTGGTCTGCATCACAGAATCCAACCAGCTGTTCTGCATCTCCGATTTCAAGAACCCTAAGCCCTCCCAATTGGCCGATCCGGGGATAGAGGAGCCGCCGCATTGTATGGCGGTGATCGAGCCGCAGTACACCATGTCCGGAAATGTTGAGGTGCTGCTTGGGGTTGGGGATGCCTACGTATTGGCCGTGGAAGAGGACGGTGTTCAGCAGCTAGGGCTTGAGCTTCTGCGTGGGCCGCTGCAGAAAATGGCGGTCTCGCGCGACGGCCAGTGGCTCGCCTCCTTCACGCACGATGGACGGCTTTTGGTCTTGACTTCGGATTTGCGGCAAGTCATTATCGAGCAAGAATGTGAGGTGAATTTCTTGGTTTTTGCTGAATTCGCAATATGTTTTTGTTGCCATTTTTGAAAGAAAAATTATGAACGTCATCGATTCTAATGATTAGTTTTTGGAAAAACTGCAATTTTTTGAATTTGAATGGAACTACGCGATCGGTTAAAAATTAGCGGTAATGATAACTTGTAGCTAGCGATGCATAGTATTGTTCATTTCTTAAATGATGCAATTGAGTCTGAAATAATAAAAAAAATGCAAATATGTAACGCAAACTCTCAAAATTCGATCTTTGCCGTTCTCTTTTGTCTTTCTTTTCTGCTTGGCTTTGGCTATTAGTGTGGCATGTACCGCCTGTCTTAAGTTAATTAAATTTCGCCGTGTACAGTCGGCCCTTCCTCCGGAGCAGCTGTCATGGTGTGGGATGGACTCTGTGTTGCTCTATTGGGATGATATGCTCTTGATGATGGGGCCTAGAGGGGATCCAGTGCGCTACTTTTATGATGAACCGATTGTGCTTATCCCTGAGTGTGATGGGGTGAGGATATTGTCCAACTCAAGCATGGAATTTCTACAACGGGTTCCTGATTCCACTGAGTCTATCTTCAAGATTGGAAGCACATCACCTGCAGCTTTATTGTATGATGCGTTGGATCATTTTGACAGACGAAGTGCCAAGGTAGACTGTTAAGAAGACAGAAAATAGTTATCTTCTATTGATTGTTAGGCAAACCACAGTACGGTGTCATAATGATACATTTTAATTGTCTATTTGATGAAATTTTCATCATTTCACCGGTACAAACTAAGGGAGGTGGCCTCAAGGGGTAGCTTAAGTGGCTCAGGACCTCACCTTATAACTAGGAGGTCCTGGGTTTGATTCCCCTTGGGGCAACCTCCCTTAGTTTGTACCGGTGTGTTTGGAGGAGGGTCTAGACACACCTCACAGATTAGTCAGGCGCTCAAAGAGGACTGGATACCTTGAGTTACCCAAAAAAAAAAAAGTTATGTTCTGTGCCAAGGAATTATTTTTAGTTTCATAACAAGTTACTTCTGCTCATATTTTAACCTGTAGAGGTTATCATGTGGGAAACAAGAATGCTAAAGGAGTATCTGATTCTTATCTCTGTCTTGATAAGTGACTGATTTCATGTTGTTTACCAGGCAGATGAAAATTTGAGATTGATTCGGTCGTCCCTGCCTGAGGCTGTTGAAGCATGCATTGATGCTGCAGGTCATGAGTTTGATGTTTTGCGTCAACGGACATTGTTAAGAGCTGCAAGCTATGGCCAAGCCTTTTGCAGGTTAGTCTGCTTTGCTACTTCAGTGGCCGTTGAAAGAAATTATTCTTGAAAAAAATGAAGGAAAAATATTAGGAGACGTTTTGAGTATTTTGTATCATCGACTTTAATCTGCTTTGTCCTGGCTTCTTTTCCCTACAATTGCTGGGAATTTTTTGGGAATATTGTTGCTAGGATTGGGACAGGCACAAAGAAATAGTGTTTTTATAGATTAGGGCCTGATACATGTTTTTAAATAGAATAGCATCAATTCATTCATATGGATTTGTGGTCATGCTTGTGAAGATTTGTATGCATGCCATTTTTGTCTTAACAGGTGAGCTTGTGTGGCATCTAAAATATTCAAAAGAGCAAAATTTTTTTTTTCCTGATTTTTGCTCTCCCGTTAATGATATCCTGTTGACTTTGGCAGCAATTTTCAACGTGATCGAATTCAAGAGATGAGCAAAATTTTGCGGCTCTTAAATGCTGTTCGTAATCATGAGATTGGCATCCCACTTAGCATACAACAATATAAGGTCTCCCACAGATTACTGTTCATGTTATTGACTAAAGTCTTCCTTTTCAATTTGGTTTCTTGTTCCTTAGTGAATAACTTGTTGCCTGCAGTTGCTTACACCATCAGTTCTAATTGGTCGTTTGATTAATGCCCACCAACACCTTCTTGCATTGCGGATATCAGAATACCTAGGGATGAATCAAGTAAGATTTTATACTCTAATACTTGGACATTGTAATAGTCTGTAGCGGGTAGCCTCTCATTTCTCCACTCATTTAGTTTCTTTTCTCTGATTGCCTTGATATAGGAGGTGGTGATAATGCATTGGGCCTGCTCGAAGATAACTGCTTCATTGGCAATTCCTGATGCCATTCTTCTTGAAATTTTACTTGATAAGGTTGATCTACTTGTTTTTATTAGAGCAAAATAAAAAGAAAAGAAAAGAAATCTTGTTTGATATTTCCACTGTAATGTTAACTCACATTGTTTGATAAATAACCTTGTATAATTTGAATTTTGTTTATTATTATTTCTTTTTCCAGTTAAAGTTGTGCAAAGGGATATCATATGCAGCAGTTGCTGCTCATGCAGATAAAAGTGGTCGTCGAAAGTTGGCTGCCATGCTTGTTGAACATGAACCACGTTCCTCAAAACAGGTTCCTTTATGCCTATTTTTCACTTCTTTTCTATGTTACCTAAAGAGTAAATATGCTCTTTTTTTTTTTTCTTTTTTTTTCGGGGGGAGGACATCTTCTTCCTTGTAAGGAAGGGCTTGATTATACTTTTAATTGCCAAATTCTATGCATTCCTCTCGCAAGAACATAACTTAAAAACATGGCATCCACATGTTTATTCCATATACTCGCTATTCTCTTTTTTTTTAGGTTCCTCTTTTGTTAAGCATTGGAGAAGAAGATACAGCTTTAATCAAGGCAACTGAAAGTGGCGATACTGACCTTGTTTATCTTGTTCTTTTTCACATCTGGCAAAAGGTTATCTTTTGTGATACTTTTTATATAATTTAGTTAATTTACAACCTTTTGGTTTATATTTTAACATTAATGTTTGTTTTTATGTTTATGTAGCCAGTTTCAGTAAAAAGAGTCAAAGTAATTGGGAAATAAACAAAAGATCTCTAGTAGTTCTGCAGATATATTTCTCCATCTAATTATATTTTGAATTTTTTCTTTCTTTCGTTAATGTAGAGGTTACCACTGGAGTTCTTTGGAATGATACAGGCTAGAACACTAGCCCGTGATTTATTTATAACTTATGCACGGTGAGGATATATATATTTTTTCTTTTTTCTTGATTTGGTTTTTCATTTTGTATTACAGTTTGCTTGTTCTTTAGTTTTTAGGTGAATTTGTTCTTGAGCACTTGGTTCATGTGCTTCTCTCGTGTGCAACTCATGACGCTGGTTCTTTTTTTTTTTTTTCTCTTTTATTTAGGTGCTACAGGCATGAGTTCTTAAAGGACTTCTTTCTATCAACTGGACAACTTCATGTAAGGGTTTTTATTTCATTTCATTTTATTATTATTATTTTTTTAGGTTTTTGGCCTGTAGTCACGTATTTTCTGTGTCTATGACTGTCTTATGTTTATAAATGTACATGAAATTGGAAAAGCATTATAAAGAATGTCTTGTAGGGGTTAGGAAGTTTTATATTGATTGCAATACTCTATGGACAAGGGTAAAACATAAAGTTTGCAAGTCCTCATCCAACATATGGTTTGTAAGTACAGCAGTCTGTTTTCCTTGAAATGAAGGATTCTGCTGTGCTACAACCACTCAAATAGAGTTTGTTTTATTTTGTTCTGAATTGTAAAGTGATTGGGCTTTGTAATTTCAAATCTACCTTACATAGGACAAGGGTAATTCTAAAGTGTTCAACGTTAAACTGCATGCTTGATGAATTCGCTGTTTATGATTCTCATGAAACATTGTGGGGTGTAAAATTCTGTTGGCATTGTAGGAGGTCGCTTTTCTTTTGTGGAAGGAATCATGGGATCATGGAAAAAATCCAATGGCAAGCAAGGGATCCCCACTTCATGGTCCGCGTGTAAAATTGATTGAGAAGGTGCAAAGCCTTTTCTCAGAAACTAAGGAGCATACCTTCGAGTCAAAGGCTGCCGAAGAGCACTCAAAACTTTTAAGGTCAGATATAGTCAATTTAGGCTTTCACCTTTGTTTGATTTAAGTTAATAACATCAAGAACGGTTTCACTTTCTTGCGTTAGGGGTCAAGATAGAGCATATTTAGTGGTTCAGGAAATTATGAGATATGATTTCTTGAAATTTCTTGGGTTAGTTTTAGAACTTTGGTTTCAATTTTTCAATGACCTTGTTTTTCCCTTCGTGCAAGTGTGCTAAAGATTTTCACAATTGGAATTTTTGTCATATGTTATTCATTAGGGTGTAGCAATAACGTTTTCTATGAACTTTCTGTTGCTGCAGAATGCAACATGAGTTAGAAGTGAGTACAAAGCAGGCAATTTTTGTTGATTCTAGTATTAGTGATACAATTCGCACTTGTATCGTCTTAGGAAACCATCGAGCTGCAATGAAAGTGAAAACAGAATTCAAGGTTTGCAGCTTACATACATTCCGACCATTTTGAATAATCATTTTTTTGTACTCACTTGTGAATACGTTTCAGGTTTCTGAGAAGAGATGGTATTGGCTTAAAGTTTTCGCCTTGGCTACCATCAGAGATTGGGATGCTTTAGAGAAGTTCTCAAAGGAAAAGCGACCACCAATTGGTGAGATTTCTCATATTATTTTTTGATTTCTGAAAATGAGATTAATTGTTTTATTTTGGCTGGTACGTGGTGCTATGTACTTCTTGTGCCTTTTTATTGTGGATTTGGCTTTGCCTTAGATGACATGTGACACCTTACACTAATTTCACTCTTTTTTTGTCTTGCACTATTTTCCCCGTATGCCTCAGTTACTTACATGTTAACCTCACCTCCCCTCGTGGAGAATAAAAGATAACAAAACACACGCACACAGAGCATACATGTATGACTATTGAATTAATTTTTTGTTTTTTTGTTTTGTTTTTGTTTTTTGCTTTCAAAGGCGGGTCTCTCGATGCAAGTAACTTTTGTTTCTTTAACCATTTCATGAGAGACTCTGACTCCCCTTCTGGCAGGTTTTAGGCCATTTGTAGAAGCATGCATTGAAGCAGATGAAAAGGGGGAGGCCCTAAAATATATCCCAAAACTCTCTGATCCTCGAGAGAGAGCAGAGGTACAACATAAGCACCACTCACACACCTACCGTCTGCTAACTAGTGTAAACTATTGCTTCTATCCACTGGATGCACTTTCTTAAAGCTATCTTTAATTTTTACAGTCTTATGCTCGGATTGGCATGGCCAAAGAAGCTGCCGATGCTGCCTCTCAGGCTAAAGATGGTGAACTGCTGGGACGACTAAAATTAACATTTTCACAGAATGCTGCAGCCTCGTCAATTTTTGATACCCTCCGGTCATCTTTTCAAGGAGTTTCTTAGGCTTCTAACTTGTTTATTTATTTTCACTTTGTTTTTTCAACTTTGTCAGTGTGCATTGTGTGCATATTCGTTCCCCTCGTTCCCTTTTGTTGCATATTACAGGATGAAATGTAAACAGATGTTTCATAGAGGAAATTTATTTTTGTGGTTACAACCCAAAATAAGAAAGATTGTTCCCTTGTTTAAGATTTCTAGAGGTTTTGTATCTCAGATTTTACAACTAATTGTAATTCTAGTTTGCTCGGAAATTATTCAGGAGAGTATTTATGGATCGTGATATGTTTTAGACTTGAGCATGGAATAACATAGTTTTGAGCTTATGAAGTTTTGCTTTTTGTTCTTGCAAAGGATGTAAAATTAGGACTTATCTTCATTTTGGAGAGTCAATAATTGATTAACTGTTCAAATAAGCTTCATTAAATCTTAAAATCTTAAAATAAATAATCGATGACATGAAGCGTGTTATGTCTGAGTATTTCCTTTTAAATCTTAAAATCCATTATTGCGTTTCTTAAATTGAAGTGATATGTTAAAATTAAAAAGGAAGAATTCTTATAAATATGACTTTTAAAACTTTTTTTTTTATTTTTTATGAATAATTTTTTTTTATTTTTTATGAATACTATACTTATTTAAGTGGTGTCTGGCAATGTGAGTTAGAACCAAAACTTTTAGTTACTATAGTGTAGAGCTTTAAATATTAAGGTTTTTTCAACCAAAATTGATTTTACCCATTAGTCTTAATCAAGGCTCCTAAACACCCTATCAAGGGTGACACAACTTAAAAACATGTTATAAGATGTTAGTATGATACAACTTTAAGTGTGACATGAATATACTTATTTTTAAAAAGTGTAGCATAGCATGTGATTTTCTCTTTAAAAAATTCAGAAGAAAAGTTGCCTATTTACTAATTGAAGATGATAAAAGGCACCGAAAACCTAAAATAGAAAATAATAATACCGCACAAACGACCACATAATTCTGGTGAAGAACATATGTAAAATAGTGAAAATTTGTCAAGTTCACAACCCTCTTATGAGCTTGAAACATGGCGACAAAAATATGAAAATTTTTATTTCACTACAAAGTTGCAAAGATATGAATTAGTGACACACTGATCGCTAATTCCAGAAGAAGCAATGACTTTGATGAACAAGAACAAGGAGATGCCAGTGACACACTGATTTCTTATTCCGTCACCTTCAAAGTTGCATAGGCTGAATTCTCATATTTTCCATTCCACCTGTAATTTTTTTTTTTTTTAAATCATAAGATTGTTGCAAGTAATTTATCAAAGTAATTAAATATACAAGGGTGACGAAAGAAGAAAAGACAGAGACGAGGCCTAGTTAGTAGGTAGCAGTTACCTGCACTCTTCCTTCTCTGGAATCTGAAGCTCCAAATCTTCCTTGAAAGGCTGAAATACTAGGTCTATTTTCTCATCATCCACTTTGTCTAGGGTTGGTGGATCCCACTACAACAACCCCAAAAAAAGGAAGAAGAAGAAGAAGAAATTATATCACTATTAAGAAGGGTACTTGTTTAAACAAGCTAGGACTAAAGTGCAAAAATATATCAACATGCCTAGAATGCTTGGCAACAGAACAACAACAATGGATGTGACATCAATCAATATGCATTAAGCATGAAAGAAAGTGCTATTATATCAGCTTTGACTAAAGTTTTATTTTTTTTTTCGAGTGTCATATTCAACAACCCAATGTGATCGAACCTAATATTTTGATAAAATCGACCTGGTTTAGACGAAGTATACTGAGAGAGAAAAGAAGAGAAGACAAGAGCAAGTACCTTGGGAGAATTATCCTTGTCAATCGTGAGAGCTCTAATTCCCTTTACAACAACACAGAAGAGAAATTTATCTCAGTTCAGGTAGGTGCAGTAATCTAGCATTCTTCAAACTTGATTGCACATTGTAATATGTTGATTACAGAGTCATTTGTTGCAAAGTTACCTCATACACATCACCAGATATAGTGGCTCGTAATATGTTTATTGTTAATCTAAATTCCTTTTTCAGACACTCAGACAACGATTGCTTCCTTCCTTCACGAATCTGTAGAGGTACAAGTTAGAGCCAACAGAACATGATCCACTGTGCATCTATTACAAATATAAACTATAGGAGGCTTTTACCGATCTAAGTGTTATTTTTAATCCAGTTGGGGATGATCTTTTCAACCCCTTTATAAGCGGGCCTATCCATCCATTTCCTTCTTTCTTTGCCTCTACTTCCTGAAATTATGAAGCTGCGTCATGGACCAACTTAGGGAACACATAAACACGAAATATTCTATTACAATGCAACTCCAAAAACGAATATAAAAAAAGGTAAGCCTTACAAATGATTCTATAATCTCAGCCACAGTATCCTTTGAGAAGCACTCGTCAATGATTGACAGCCTGAAAGGTCAGCAAAACTTGGTTAAACATCCCGACCTTGGACCGGGGCCTTAACTTTTCTAAAATATCACATGAAAATGATAACCAAACATTACTTCGTGAGTTATCTTACTTGTTTAAGACACTATCTTCATCAGGCTTAACTTCCACTGAGAATTCTTCAATTGCTGATTTGACTGCATCAGCATTGCCAGAATTTAAGCTCACCAAACGTTTTTCCAGCTCAGGAATTTTCTGATGCAAAAAGAAGGTAAAGTCAAATCTTGTGCAAAGAAATAACACGTATGAGATTAAGTAATCTGAACATATGATAGATTATTGAAAAGTATGGTTACACTGAACCAACAAAGAAAGACGCTTACTATGTTACAATTGTTAAGAATTAGATGCCTTGATTCTCTTTTACTGCAAGCACCATTGTAAAAGAAAATGCAAACAAGAATACACCGGATTTATAGTGACTCGCTCTCAATGTGAGAGCTACGTTCACTATCAGCTGTTGCAAAATTTTATTATGATAATCTTCTTTGTGAAAAAGTAACACCCTTCAGCCTCTCAGTTTCTGTATATTTATCTCTTAAAAACTTATTACCAAAATCAATGCTCTCAATATAAGTTGTTAAACTAGGACAACGCTACTCTAGGCTAGCTCAAGTAGTTGGGCGTGTGTGTGGGAGGGTGAACGACGAAGGCTTAAACCTTCATGATTACTTATCTATCAAAAAAAATAAAAATAAAAAATAGAACCGAAAATACAAAAGTGTGAAAACTCTAATTCACACATCCGCACACCAAGAAAATAATTAGGCTATACAGACTCTACAACAATTTTATAAGCACATATGGGAACTCAATTCTTAGGAAATAAAATGAAAACACAACTACATTTCTGCGATGGATAATAACAGCTTATGGTAGATGGTTTTGCTGTGACATTTTCATTTGTAATTATAAAGTATTTAAGGATGGCTGTACTAGTTTTAGACTTGAAAGAAGCACAACTTCATAGTTCTCTAATTTACCTCAGATGGAACAAAATGAGTTGCCAGTCCGGCTGCAACCAATTCTTTACCATTTAACCTTGCTCCAGTTAAGGCCAAATACTCACCTGCATGCACACTGCACGTGTTAATGGTCTATCGAGAAGAAATCACGAAAAATCCCCTCCCTTTACATAAACATGCTTACCCAAATATCCAGGGAGATGAGAATGGATGTATGAGAAACCACAATCAGTATGAAACCCAATACTTGCTTCTGGAGTGGCAAATACCTATTAAGATGAGCAAAGAGCAACTATCAAATGAACATCAAGAAAAATGGGCAGGAGACACAGAACAATAAATCAAGCCCAAAACCAAAGATAGAGAAATGTAAATAGAAACATGAACAAAGATCAAGTGCCCACAGTTTTTTCTGTGACAACTGAGAATTTCATTGGGACCATCAATGATGCGCCACCACCCATCGAGATTCCATGAGCAAGAGCAACCTGTTAATCAAAATCAACATCTCAATGTCACCTCTCTGTCACAATAGCAAAGGACGTGAAAGATTTTCAAGAACATTTGTTTCCGTCACAAAATCACATGGTGAGATTTTAGTACCAATGTATTACCAGGGTTTTGTTGTATGTATGAATGTGATTGCAAAGCCAATAAAATCTATAAACCACTTCAAGGCAGGAATCCTCTGCCACAAAAAATGTAATCACAAGTAAGTTTGCTTCCTACGCTTATTTAAAACGTCCAATGATCTCTGTGAATCTCCCCCTCTTTTCTTCTCTTTCTCTTCAAGACACACACACGCGCACATGCATGCACAAAATAAATAAATAATACTAAAAAATCACTCTTTTGCATATAGTAAATAGGATACGGAATTTATGTAATATTGTTGAAGGTTGAAAATATTACTTTCTGTCCTGCCATCATAGAACATTTTTAAGTCTCCACCGGCTGAAAAAGCTCGGCCTGCTCCCTGCAGAAAATTAGGAGCTATACCATATTAAGAGTCTAAATCTATTTGGATGAATTTATAGGTCAAGTATCTTATCAAGACCATATAATTTTTTTAAACCAATTCTAGAAATTGTTGTTCAAACAGAAGCTTATTACTAACCTTGATTATAACAAGCTCAGCTTTGTCATCTTTTTCCCACTTTTCTAAGTATCCAGCCAACAGAGAAACCTTTTTATGATAAAACAAAGAAACATTTAAAGACTGAATTAAAAAGGAAAAAAAAAATAAAATAAAAGGCCAAAAGAATATGAACGAGCATACCAGTCTTGATGCAATCACATTCAAATGACGTGGCCGGTTCAGCGTGATCAACCTGACCTGCTCTATTTCTTCTCCAAGAAGAACCTAATAATCAGTTACAACAACATGATTATTCTTATGAACATAACATTTTCTTGTTTCAGCATCAATTTGAAAGAACTTAAACAGGCCAGGAAAAGTAAATTCGAAGCAAAAGGTAAAATACATGCCGGAACTACAAATACGACCGTGCGGACAATTATTCAGACATGAAATGATGAAAAAATTGATCTAGACAAATGAAAAACCCTTTTTATATTACAATTTCTGACAATAATCCAATGCTTAAAAATGTGTAAAATCACAATAGGAAAGTATTGATGCTACTGGAAAGCAAAAGAGAATTACCTCTTCACTTGTATTTACCACTTCTTTTGCCATTTGTATGATCTGATGACTTAAAATTAACAAACTGCAGAAAATCTACACAGAGGATATGAGAATGCCAAGATGAGTATAAAGAAGGGAAAAAAAAATCCGAATTAACAAGTTCTTTAAAGAAGAACAAATTAGCAGAATGATGAAACTTGTATATTTGGAAGATCGATGCAATACGCAACAAAGAAACAGGAACAAACATGAAGAAAACGTAAGCTACATACATTGCTCAAATGAACCCAGAAAGATGGGGAAACAGAGAAAGGAAGGACTTGCAGAAATAGCAGAATTTGCGTGGCTTTTATTCTTTGGAGAAGAAGAGAAAATAGGCAGAACCGTGTGAGTGTTGTAGTGAGTCTGTGGAGCGAGATTTGGAAGGGCAGCTGGCCAGCTGCTCCGGTTGGATGGTTTGGTAGGTGCCTCGTTAGAGAGAGAGGGATATTTATTTTTATTTCTTTAAGCACTTTTATGTCTCCATTCGTCTACCTACCACCAGCCTAAACAAAGTTACAACGTGGATTTTTTTTTTTTTGGTGCACTTGTTACAATGAAGACGAATTTATGGTATCTTACCAAGCATTGGATAGCCTTGCTGGCAATCTTGACCTACCACGTCTTTTTTGTTGGTTTTCTAGAATATTTTTGGTGAAAAATATGTGGGACGTGAAAAAGATGCAGAACGTGTATGACAACAATTTTCATAAAACTTTAGATAAAAAAATGCTAATAAAATTTTTTATAAAACTTTTGTAAAAACATACTGTAGAGTATTTTAGTTTAATGCTTAGTAAAAATATATATATATAATTTATGCTCACTTGGTTGAAGCAATTATATTGGTGTTCTTCTAGCTAGAAACGTTTTCTATATAAAACTACCGTCTTCCATGTATAGTTCTTGACATCGAACGGACATACATTTGGGCAAAGACAGAATAAAGGTTCACTAGAAATTACTTGCTTACTTTTCTCTCTCATTAATCTCATCGCATGAGCAAAGCGGGATTAGTAATGGAAGAACTATTATTCTCTTTCTTATCTCTAACGCCTACAGCTAGGAACTTGGCAGAGTTTTTATAGGCTAACAAAGACTCATAATTGTACGTAAAATGAATAGAGGAGACCTCTGTTTATAAAAAATGAAAAACCTACGGTTTGTTTGGTTTATGTATTTTTTGGATTTAATAGATCAAATTTAGATTCGAGTATCAAGAATTCTTTGAATATGTGTTTGTTTCTTCCAAAATCTGAATTAAATGAGTATTAAGAATCCAAGTTTTTAGAGTTCTAACTCTTTTTAAACTCTTGATACTCTGATATCTTTGCTACAGTAAAAGCTGAAATTCTCTATCCTGTATTTGAGAAAAAAATTCATAACTTCTTCATTTGATATCCAATTGAGATAAATTTTTTTTATTGTGTTCTTAATGAAGAGAGGAATAAGTTAAAATCTATACTGCATATTTTTTAAATCATTAACATTAAGATTTTATTAGATTTGTTAATAAATCAAAAAACTATTTTCACTACCTTTTCAAACACAAATTTCAATTTTATTCTATATTTAAATTAAAACTTAAATGTACATCCAAACTTCATTTTGGATAACAATTTAAATCATTAATTCAAATCACATAACTCAAATCAAATCATTAATTCAAAGCTATTTACCAAACGGACCCCTAATTAGTTCTAAAAGTTTCTTTTGTTTTAGTTCTAAATATCAAATATTTAACTAAAATAAAAGAGATGACTTTTTCTTTCTTTATATGTAGTAGGCACACATACCATACTCTATTTGTGTATGGTGCTAATGAGGAGGAAGAGAGAGAGAAGAAATCTGATAGTTGCCAAATATGATTTGTCTTCATAATTTGAATTTTCGATTTTGAATAAATCACATTCATTAAAATTAAAAAACTTTTACCAAAGGAAACTTATTGAACAAGTCTTGGATTGCACAACACAGCATGCTTGAATGAGCCATACATATAGGCCCCATCCACTGTGTGTCTTTTAAAATTAATTATTATTTTATTATTATTTAATAATTATAAATTAATTCATAATTGACTTATTTTGAGTGATATTTAATTTAAAATTCCCTAATTCTAAATTAACTAATTAAACCAATAGTTCTATTTGTCCAAATAGCGCTTATGGGGGACTAATGGACTTGTCATCTTAAGCTCCAATAAAATAAATATATTAATTGAACTCCTCTATTGTAACAAAGGATACCCTTTTATGTGGAAAAGGCCCATATCAATAATTATGATGTTACATATGGACAATTACTCAATATCTTATTTATTCGCAACAAAATATTTTTTTTGCATGGCAGTAATAAAAATATGCTTTTTTACAGAGAGCAGAAACATCTCTCGATTGAGTCTTAACTATTGATAAAGCAATATATTACTCTTTTATTAATCCCAATGTTATTCTAGTAAAAACTTGAAATTGTATTCTTAAAATTTTAAATACAATTACCCATACTTTAGAGTCGTCTATTTGATATAGTTATTTCATATAAATTAATCCTTCAAAAATAATTCGTAATTAGAGCAAGATAAAATCTGTTAACCTCTCTAATTACTTCTTTATCATTGACTACAATTGATTCTCTAATGAATAATAATTCATGAACTTAATTAAGAATTGAACGCTCATATTATTAAAGAGTCAAATCAATACTAAAGAGAATTATTTATCTGTTTTTTGTTAAAGAGTGAATGTATTCCATCCTCTAATATTAACATTTTTGGTTCCCTATTTCATTATGCCACCAATATAGAAGGGATAGAATTAGATTCTTAAATCTGTATAGAGTCAATCAAATGGTGTAATTCTATATTAGGATTAAGATTACACTAATATAGACAAGACATTTGATGGTTTCACGGGAACTATCATCTAATCCAGAGTCGTAATATCTAATGGACATTAAACGACGGTTTATAACTGTTGTTTAATGTCAACCTGGACTGGCATTTGGCGGGAGTCGTGTACATTCAACGACAGTTTTTGAGTAAAATCATTGTCTAATGTTAGCTTCAGATGACGATTTTTAGAAGAAACCGGCATATAATGTCTATTTCTAAAAAAACAAATAGGTGTTGTTTTGGTCATTTTTCTCATGGGTGGTCTAATATCCCGTGATTCCATTTTTTGGTCTTATGATTCATTTGTATTTTTTGTTATACATTTCACACTTGAAAGAATAATTATAACACGTAAAATATATAAAATAAATACAAATTAAATGAAAAAGTTAATAAATTGAACATGCAATCTTAAGTTATTCAATAAACTTTCACACTAATTATTATTATTTGGACTTAAATGATACTTCAAATAAAAATACAACAAAGTTTGCATTACAACATTGAGGGAATGAAACACAACATAATAAAATACAAATGCAATGTCTTATGAAATAGTTCAACGAAACAATATAATAACATGTACATAATTACTTTTTCCTCTCACCTTTATTTGTGTTATCAACACAAGTCCATTCAACATCTAAACGGACTAAGTATGAATTGTCATCATCAAAAACATCAACGTCCTCCACCGATGACGATCCTTTGCTAAAAGATGGAATATTACTATATTCGTCATTATCCTTATCACCATTACTAATTGCTCTTGACTTCGTCGACACGAGTAATGACAACTCTAAATCTTTAGGATCGGTGGTATATAAGACTTATTTAGCTTGCGATGCCATGATCAACAGATCATTTTTGTAACTCAATTTTCTAAAGTCTACTATTGTAACGCCGTCATTATCAACCTTCATGTAGTTATTATCGACCCATTTGTACTTAAACAGAGTTACTTGAAGTCCGCAATAATTAAGTTCCTAAATGTCGTCAACATAACCATAGTAAGTTATTGTTCCATATATGAGATTCTAGCTTTTGCAGAGGAAACACACATGGAATTGACACAAAGACACATACCATTATTTTTGACTAGGTGCTTGTTAGCTCTTTCGCAAATGTAAAGGTATAACCATTTATTGAATATGAAGTATTTCTCATGATCGTGAACAAGGGTCCTCCAGCCAACTTAAACAAGTCTTCTTAGACACCTTCGCCTCAACCCCCAATCGGCCCCATTTTGCACGACCCTTGGCATAGTCAAATCTTATAATTGTTATTCACACGTACTGTCCCCTTTGAGCACCTAGGGAACCTTAGGGATTTTTTTGCGTCTCCAAACACTTGAACTCTAAGACCTCCCTCCTTATAAGGTTCTTAAGTCAAACGTTGGTACCAATTGACCTTCAATAAAAAAGTGTGCTTTTATTGTAACACCTCAACTCCCATGGGGCCCACCTTGCGGGACCCTGGTATAATCGGGTTTTATACTTGTTACTCATACGTACTATCCCCTCTGAGCATCTAGTGGCCCTTAAGGATTTTTTTGCATCCCCCAACACTTGAACCTAAGACCTTCCTCCTTATAAGGTTCTTAAGCCAAATACATTTTTATTGTAACACCTCAACCCTCTATAGGGCCCACCTTATGGGACCCTTGGAATAGTCGGGTCTTATACTCGTTATTTAAGTACTGTCCCTTTTAGGCACCTAGTGGCTCTTAATGATTTCTTCGCGTCCCTCAATACTTAAATCCAAGACCGCCCTCCTTGTAAGGTTCTTAAGTCAAGTGTCGGTACAAATTGATCTTGGAGGTCAATGTAATCTAATCCAACTTGAAAAACAAGGATTTTGCGAATTGGTTTTGTGAATTCATGGATTGAGCCTTTAAATTTATTAAAAAACTAGCAATTAAAATTAACATAGTATAACATAACATCATGTAATAAAATCCAACACATTACAACCCAATAGAATGCAAGTTTTTGATAATAAACTAAATTGTAGCATTACAAATAACAAATTTAAATAAACTTAAATTGAATAATTCAGCCCTTTTGTTATAAGCTCTTTTGATAAACTTTGAATTTACTGTGAATTTGTTGCGTTCAGTAATGACTGTAATACCTTTGCTCTCCCTCACCCTCATTTGATTGTCACTTTCTGTGGTTTATGATGAGTTAAAAAAATATGTTGGAAAAGAATATCCCCGTAAATATTTTTTTTATTATTCTTATTTTTGTTAAAAAATCTCACAGTCGAATGCTCTTTTGAATAATTTACTTACTGGCAAATAGGTTATTGTACCACAATATTTCTATTTCCTAGTTTTTTTAAGAGAAAAAACTAACCAATAGCCTTTTTTTTTTTTTTTGAGAGGCTAACCAATAGCTTTTCAATTGTCCTAATTGTTAAACCATGGCTTATATGTAACCACAAATACTTAGCGATACATAAATAATTAGAAAATATATTCGAATAAAACGTCAATTAGAGTCATACATATACCGGAGCTTCAAAGTCAATCTGCGGATCCCAATCCCTACTCATATCTAAATATGCTTTTCTTCCTTTTAAAAACT
Organism: Artocarpus heterophyllus; assembly: GCA_025403435.1. NCBI lineage: Eukaryota > Viridiplantae > Streptophyta > Magnoliopsida > Rosales > Moraceae > Artocarpus > Artocarpus heterophyllus. The sequence continues at coordinate 18,542,642 of CM046347.1, read as the reverse complement.
GGTAGTATTGATATTCAGAACCCTAAAAGGACTTGCTCATAGAATTTTTAATTTAACCTACCAGAAAACACTGCTGGCTCAAGTAATTTAGATCCTTGGACGAAAATGTTAAAAGGTGCATTTTTTAAAAGTGAAAAAAAGGAGTAATAATTCAGTGTCTATTTTAAATGCTACTTTATCCTTTTGACACGTGCCATCTCAGTTTTTTAAAACTAATCTATTTATTAAAAAGTCTCTTTTTAAACAGATTTGCAATTGTCCATCCCACCTTTTTAACCCTCTCAGCTTATTGTTAAAAAAAAAAAAATCAATTTACTTTTCTTTGCTTACTATTTACAAAACTGTGATAGTGTACTCTGATGCTCTGATTGATATGAGTGAAAAGTGAAGAAAAAGACAACATTGGAAGAATTTTGGGATAAAAATTGATATGATAGGGTGTTTGGGAGAAAAAAGAAAAATAGATGGAAAAAGAAAAACAAATTGAAAAAATGGCATGTGGGTCCCATTAAAATTGATTTCTTTAAATATAGATAGATTTTATGAGGAAAAAGTTTGACAACAATGCAAAAAAAATAAAGTGACCAATTTGTTTTTCTTTTTCATTAAAATTCCAATAAAAAATTTAGGCATCAAATCTGAGAAATAGCTAAATAATATTAGGTAAAATGATAATTATATTAACAGTGGTTTTTTCATTCTTTTAGTTTTTCTTACAATACCAAATAAGAGAGGATAAAATCATTTTTTTTCCAGCTTTATATACCAAACAAGTAAAGGTAAAAAGAAAAATGAAGAAGATTGGGCTGAGTTGAACTAGAACCAAATAAATCTTATTTTCTAAAAAGAAAAACGAACTAAATTAATTGTTGTTAGTAGCTTTTTTATTTTTTATTTTTCTCGATAACTTTTCCCCTTTCCTGTTGCAAGTGTACATAGATTGAAAATACATGATATATTTTACATTTTTCTTTCTCCGTCACTAGTTTTTGTTCATGACATGATTTATGTTAGGTGTGGACATCAAACGAAAGCAAACTAAACTAAAATCGAGTAAACCAAAGCAAACCAAAATAAAACCAAACCAATTACATGGTCTCAAATTTTAAAAAAATCGATTAAATTGGTTTGATTTGTGGTTTTATCCCTAAAAGACCAAACCAAACCAAATCAAACTAAACCAAACCAATTCAAAATATGAATTTTTAAACATTATAAAAATTGTTGAAACTTGATTGATGGAATGTGTTTTCTATGCTATGGTAAGTGATATTTTATTTAGTTTTTCAAATTATTTAATATTAACTAAACTAACAAAAACTTTTTTGTTTTATTTTCAGGCTTTTATGAACTATGAAAGAAGTTTGGAAGTATATTGAGAAAGGTTTTCTTATGAATCTAAAGAATTTAGAACTCTAAAATTTAATTTTTTATGTCTTATGGATTTGAATATTTTAGTTTCATTTAGGATGTTATAATTCTAGACTTTAGATATTTTACTTATGTTATGAATTGGAATCTTTTTTTTGGGTAGAATATGAATTGGAAACTTAATTCTTGCATTATTAATATATTTATAATTGAAAAATAAAAAATTATTTTTATACTAAAATAGTGGTTTTTTTTGGTGGATCTAAAATATTGGTTTTAATTATTGTTAAAAAATGTTTACAAATATAAGTTCATACCGATTAGAAAAACCAAACTAAATCGATTATAGTCGATTCGGTTTAGATTGGTTTTGAGTCTTTGAATGGTCTGGTTTGGTTTGAAAATCTCTAAACCAATATATAATTTGTTTGATTTGTGGTTTATCTAAAATAAACAGTTCAGTTTATTTGCCCATCCGTAGTTTATGTTGCTCAATCCTCGGTGGATTTTTGCCTTTTTGGCGCCTTAAAGTTAAAGATAAGCTGTAACGTGGGGAGGGAGGTTTAAAGAGGAATGAAGGCACTCATGTAAATATAAATGAAAAAGTGTTTTAAATAGAGTCTATATTTAGTACTTCTAAATTAAAAAAATATATTAAAAATGCGTTAATATTAAGTTGAACTTAATTCCCGCTATAATTTTAGTTTCTACTGTTTCATTTAAATTAGTTTGTTGCATACTTTTTTTTCCCCTTAGGTTATTCACATCTCTTATTACTTGTGAGAATTTTTTCAAGATTTCAATTTTTAGGAGTGACTCAAACTTTTTCTTTTTTCCTCTAAGTTAGTCATATTCCAATTCATATTTTCTATAAGATATTTGTCCCTGATAATATTGTTTAAAAACCCCAATGTTACTAAACAAAGTGCAAAACTAGCAAAAATGAAATAGCTAAAGTTAAACTCAAATTATAATAACTAAACAAATTGACCAAAAAAAAAAAAAAAGAAGAAAAGATATAAGCAGCTGAAAGAATTGAGGACTTGAAACACTCTTACGTCATATGAGTTGAAAAGCAGGAAGAAGTAAAGGCGACAGAGATTAGAGCCTTTTCCTTTTTCATAGATATTTTTTAAAGTTTGTAAAATGGATTATGTAAATGTCAATTCATATGCAAGCAATCAGAATTTTTTTTTTAATAAGGTTCATGGGTGCTTGATAAAAAAAGACTTAATTGGTTCAAAATGTAAGAAACGTAGTTGATGTGCCTAAAAAACAAATTCAATATCATTTAAAGGATTAGACGAGCCAAATTAAGAAATTGATTTTACTGTAGTATTGTCAAAGGTAGGTATATTTTCGCTATCTGGTATTTTATAAAATAAAGTTTTGTAGGTTCTAATGTAAATATTATTCTACTAAACTATATTAATTTTGATTAATTTCATTTTTTTAATCTTATAATTGTGATAATTAATTTTGTAGTGACAACAATTTTATTTATTACAATTGGTGATTTTAATTTTATGTTTTATGAAATGTCTCTTACTGTATTATTGCTTGCAATATTGTCACTTTTAGATATTTTGTAAAAATAACATGCAAGTTTTAATGGGAAAAGATTTAATTAATCAATTGCTTTAGAAATTTAATAAATAAATTTAAATATTTAATGTAGACTAGGATAATTGGGGTTGATCACAATCTCCAAATGGCAGTGTCAAAGTTTTAGGTCATTTAGTTTTTTTTTTTAAAAAATTTTAATGTAAAGCAAATATGATAGATATATATAATTAATTAAGAAAAGAATTACAACCTCTGCACATGCCTGGACTAGTCTATGGCAAAAATTTTAAAAAATAAATAGATGAAATATCTACTAAAATTTCCAGGTTCACTCTCTGCTGATGGCATACGTACTTGTGACATTGGTGGAGGTACTTGTGTTGTCAATGCTTCAAATAGACATTAGATAGACCTCAAAACTTTGATAGGGACACTTCTGGGGCTACGAGAAGGGTATAAATTGAGGCCAACTTTGAATGCTACATATATGAGATCAAAATAATAGGAATACCAAAGGCATCATTTGGGTGATCTCATAGTTCCCACAGGGTGGACGCAACGGTTTTAGTCTATGGATTTTCCTTCCTTTTGTTACATCGCGCTTAGAGGGTTGAAGGAAGATAGTGAATCAAGCTATTCCCAAGCGCCAAGTTCAATATTAATTAGATTAATCAACATTAATATTTTTAGATGTAACAACAAGATATTATTTGTAACAAATAGCTTTGTTGGTTGGCTATTTGGTCACATTTTCTTCATAAAATGGGATGGGTCTTCTTGTCTATAGATTTATGTAATAGCAATGGTCATGCACTCATTTTTATTTTCTTGTCCAGGTCTTTACCATTGGGGTTTAACTGAATAAGGCTTCTCCTTGAGAAGTAGATCTTGCCATAATCGATCAAGGTCTTCTAATTTGTAATTTTAGATTTGGGCTCTGTTACTTTCTTATTTTTGTTTTGTCACATTTTTGCTCTATATATGGAGTTTTTTCGCAAAACCTTACTATATTATTTTCTTTTTCTTATTTGAGTAAGAAAATTGATGTGGGATAAGTTTGTTAGTAGGTGTTAACGTAGTTGAGATATACTAGTAATTTTTAATGTCAATTTCTTTTCACAGTTATTAAAAAAAAAATTTTAAAGAAATTTTACTTTTCTTTACTTAAAAAGCACACTTCATCTCAAATTTTTTTTTTTTTTAATTTGGATGACTTACAATCACTTGATTATGTGTGTTTATCTATACATGCGAGCTTTCTTCTTCTTCTTTTGCTAAATATGTGAGTTCTTTTATTATCATTATAGCACAAAAAATTTGAAAAAGGAAACATGAAGGGTGTAAAGATTTTTAACAACTCAACAACTAGATACAAGCGATGTAGCCTTTGATTTCACATTATAGGATAAAGAGCCCATCTTGCAGTATTTTATTTGCCTTCTATGTCTCCCTTATTTTAGTTTAGTAGGCGCAATCTTCCTCGATTAACTTATATATATGTAAGGCGAGACAAAAAAATGTTGGGCAGGAATGAAAATATGTTCAAAAATCTTACCTGGAAATGTACATTGACTCCTTCTAACTTGATGGACAGTTTTCGAATGTAACGAAATGAGACGCAAAGTGCCTTCTACTTGATCATCATTTATAAGGTGTTTAAAAATGTAGTGAAAACTAGTGGTAAGAATCATTTTTACTGTAATATGTGAGAGTTTTATACTGTAGCATATTTTTTAATTGTTACTATAACATGTGAGAGCTTTACATTATTTATAACTAAAATTGTGATAAAAATTAAGTGATTTTTATCATTATCAAACACCCCTTTACACAGATGTGCCACTCTACCGGGGCCTCATGGCTCAATCAATCATACGAGGAGAAGCATCTGGAGTGGCTTACTTTTATAACTATTATAAAAAAATATGAAAAGGAAGTATGACAGGTGTAAGGATATAATGTATATATATATATGTATATATTTTCCCTTTAAAACAATAATATACAAATCATGTATTTTTTTTCTTTCAATTTCCTTATAATCAATTACATACCTCCTTCGTATATAATTTTATATGAGATTTCATATTAAAAAATAAAATTAATTTTTAAATTCTTAAGGGTTCGTTAATAATAACTTGGATGTTAATATAATTTCCTAAAAAGTTACCTCGATTGTATAGTGGAGGGGTTACAGAACTCTAATTAGATTGCTTGGAGTAGGTGAGGTGAGCAACCCAATGTACCTAGGTGGGAGTTTTGACCGTTCGACCGAAATGATGATCCAGGAACCTTTGTTGAACTTGAGCTAAAGGTGAAACATATTAAGAATGAAAGATTAGTCAAAGCACAACTTGCAATAATGCACTTTAAATGCATTATCTTATTAAAAATGTCTCTAGCAAACACTTACTAAAACTGTTTTTTTTTTTTAATTAAAATAGGAATCTATTAAAAAACCAAGTTATCATTCCTTCCATTTACTTATGTAAGATGTCGAAATAGAACCTCTCGGGTTTCATCTCCGAACCCATCAAAACCTGTCAGGTTCTGTCTTAAAACCTATTAGGTTTTATCATAGAACTTGTTGGAACTTGTATCTGGTCGCCAGAGCATGATGCCAGATTATAACCTGTCGGATTTAACTTGAAACTTACTAGATTCTAATATTTTTTTTTTTGAAAATAAGCGTCAACCACCTCTGATTGCTTGTGTGGGTGTCAAATTGTAACTTACCAGGTTACAACTTGGAACCTATCAGATTTTAACATTTTTTTTTAAACAAAAAAGCACCAACAGCCTATAATCCTCGACACGAGTGCTGAATTGTAACCTGTCAGATTTCAACTTGAAACCTATCAGATTCCAACTTGAAACCTATCAGATTCTAACATATTGTCGGGCGGTAAGCTATCAATAATTTTGTCTTATTTGGATGAATTGAGTTCTTCTTTTTTTTATTTTTATTTTTTTTATTATTATTTTTAAGTACAAGATTCCAAATTGGATTGGTTGTGACATGTTAGAAAATCATGTTGCTTCATCCATTTATACATGCTAAAAGACATATGGATATTTTTTTCTTCATTAAGTTCAACTTGACATATTTATGGCAAGTACATTAAAAATATTGTCGGTGTTTATTGTGTGGGTTGATTACCATTCTTCTCCAAGTTTCATCTTCTCTAAGTTCGCGATTGGTTGTGTTACTGAACTGTTGATGAAATCACAATGATAATAGGAAAAGAATGGTGATGGGAAAGGAATATTCCACGTGAAGCACGGTTTCTTTATTTAGTTTGACTAAAATACCCTTGATCTTTTAAACCATGTTATAAAACAACAAAATTAATTCAAGAAATTCAAAAAAGGCAGTTTGATTGATCAAATTGGCCTGTTAGCTTTTATAAGCTTTTGTAAACAATTTTGAAACAACTCACTTTTTGGTCGTTATAAAAAGCTATTTTATTTATATTTTTAACCAGCTTTTATTTGAATAATAAATTACAAACGTCATCTATATTTTTTTATTTATAATAATAAGAGTTTTTGGCTTATTTAATCAAACATGTTTAAAACTCTACAAAACTTAAAAAAACGCTTTTTTATACACTATTTAAATACTTCTAAAACACTCTAATTTATAATTCACTTCTACTAAAAACTAAAAGCGCAAACTATCTCAGACAGGCTTCCATGCATTTATACGGAAAATGACCTTCTTTTTTTTTTTTTTCCTCACTGCCTATTTTATTATCATTCGTGCATGATATAAACTTCCAATGCCAAATTCTTCCGGTTGAATATGAGTTGAACGTTGTGTGGCTGTCTGTTTATAACTTCAAGGTAAAATATACTAAAACCTGTTTTTTAAGATGTTGTTGTGTCCAATACTTCCATTATCTCAATTCTCAACGAGCATGAAAACATTCCCTCTACATAATTTTACTAAAAATATAAATCATATTTTTTTTTATTCTTATGCAACAAACGAATCATAGTAAGTCTGTAAATAAGAAAAAGCAGGTGCTGTAGGGCTAAGATTTGCCAGTTTTAACTAGACAAATGGGGTTTATTTGTTACTAGAATTTAGAATAGAAATGAAAGTCACCTATTGCAAGGTAAAAAGAAGTGTAGATTCACGTGACTTAGCGCAAAAGTGAGGGAAGATAGGAAATCTATAGCACACCCATTTTTTTTTATATATATTTTGCTGGTGCTATAACACACCCATTTGATCCAATTTATTCTAGGTGGTAATGGAAGTAATATCAAATCATATGATTTAGAGCATTAATCCCGGCTGGAATTGGGTACACAAGTCAAAATTTTTCATAAGAGATCTATCTAGTGGGACCCACGAAATGACCCTAATTGGCTTCTTTTTAAGTGGCATAATTAATTCCTAAAAAAACTCTTAAATTTAATGTAAACTCTTGAAAAAGATTGCAAAAAGGTTTCTTTGAGAGACACACTTTAATTAAAAAAAAAAAGGTTGTGGAAGTATTTATATAAAGTTTGTATTTTGACTCTATTGAATCTAAATTTGTCTATTTATAAACAATATTACAATACCATCTTTTTTTAAAAAAAATTTTTGGTGACTTGGAATGTCCACTATACCCTTATAAAATTAAACAATTCTTGGCATTTATTTATACATTATTATATTAAATGATATGCTGATTCCATCCTTCTTATATATCCGGGTGTTTTTTAATTTGTTTTTTTTTTTTTGCTCCATTTTGATTATTTACCCTTTGACTTCCTTCACGTAGATATTACGAGTTTTTTTTTTTGGTTCATTTTATTAATTGCACGTTGAATTTATAGAATTAAGCATTTATTACGTTATTATATAACAGATTTGTTTTTTTTGTTAAGCATTTATTCACGTTATAAGTTCAAGTTGTCATGTGTAGAAATCTGTCTAGGCCATTACTATAATGATATATAAAGTACAATAATGGTAAATATAATATTTTTTATAGTCTTCACAATTACCATAATGACATATAAATTTCGATAATAATGAATCTTTTCATGGTCTTCATAATATCTCTCTAATAGATGGTTGTCTATTGCCAGAGTTTTCTATACGCATAAATTGTAAATGCTATTCAATTTTCTAACTCTAAAAAGAAAAAAACATTAGAAAATAATTATTCCCAAATAAGTTATAGTTATCATGTGTAGAAAGTTGTTATGGTTATTACCGTAATAATATATAAATTACGATACTAATAAATATAAGATTCTTTTTTTGTAGTCTACACAATTACATAATTATATATAAGTTACAGTAATGATGAATATAAAGAGTACTTTTCATAGTTTTCACAATTTCTCTCTAATAAATGTTTGTTTATTACCTAAATTTCTTGTACGCATAAATTATACAAGCTATTTAGTTTTCTATCCTTAAAAAAGAAAAAAAAATTAGAAAATAATTATGCCCTAATAAGTTATAGTTGCCATGTGTATCAAGCTGTCATAATCATTACTATAATGGTAAATAGAACAGCTAAATAAAGTTATGTTTGTTTGATTACCATAATGAAGCAATTACATATTGTTTGTTTATCTGTTTTTTTATTACTTTTTTTTGTACAATTACTTATTCATTATACTGGATTAGTTTTGTTTTCCTTAATTGCATCAGTTTGTTTGATTCTCAAACTAATTGATTCTTTTCTTTTTGTTCGAATTAATTACTAATTGCATATTTTTATACTGCCTTTCCTAATTTTCTCAGAATGTCTTTTAAATAATAAAACATCCGAATTACCTAATAAGTATAAGAATCCAAATTATCTAATTAACAATTGATGACATACATAAAAGAACAGTTTTTTATAACATAAAAGAATCTAAATCACCTAGTTATAATTACTTGTTAATTATGAAAATATCTGAATTTTTTACGTTTTAATAAAAAAATTATAAAGGTTGATTCTTTCGCATTTCAATTCAAGATTATAGTGGTATTTACATGTAGTCCAGTAGATAATTTTGTAATTAAATTAATTTGCGGACATTTTCAAGCTCAATGTCTTATAATGCCACACTAATGTAAATAATCCATCTCTCAAATTACCTTTCCACCCTTTTCAGATACTGTTTCCTTTCCCCCTTATGAAGTGGATCCAGAGTTGTTATCGGTGCTATTTTGAGTGTAGTAGTGACCTGTTGGAGTAAAGCCTCTTCCCTTGGAGTTGAAAATGCCACGGCCTCCTCTCCCACTATGTCCGCGACCTCATTGGCCGAAGAAAGCCTGAGCATGCTGGATATGAACTTTCTTCTTCTTCTTTTTGAGCAGCAAGTGTTTGTTCATGTCATTGCAGAGCAAAAACAAATTGATTGAAGGTAGGATAGGGCGACTTCGTCACCATGACAAGACGAAAGCTCTCATATTTATTGGCACAGATTCACTGAACACCCATAAGTAAGTATTCCTGTTGAAATAAGTCAGACTCCTAAACTTCATATTGCCTGTCCTCCTTCTAATGATCAAAGTCCTTCTCCTACTATTGTTGGTAATGAATCTTCCTAATCAGTCTCACCTCATTTAGTACCCGTTGTTATATAACCTTGTTCTGCTAACAAACCAACAAAATCAACCATTCCCAATCACCCTATGTCCACTCATTCTAAAGTTGGAATTTTCAAGCCAAAGATATTCAACATTGTTAAACATCCTCTCTCTGTCAACCCTGGTCCAAGAGAACTGATATGTGTAAGTCAAGCTTTATCAAATCCACATTGGAAACAAGCCATGGAAGAAGAATGTAATGCTCTTTTGCACAATTATACCTAGGATTTAGTTCCCCTTCATCCTGCATATAATGTTGTAGGTAATAAATGGGTGTTCAAGTTAAAACTTCAACGTCATGGTTCAATACAATGGTATAAAGTAAGGTTAGTTGCTAAAAGTTTTCTTCAAACCCTAGGAGTTGATTTTTCTAAGACTTTTAGTCCTGTCATTAAACCATCAACCATTAGAGTGGTCCTTAAAATAGCTGTTCATTATGGCTACTCTATTAAATAGCTTGATGTCAACAATGCATTTTTAAATGGCTTTCTTCAAGAGACTATGTTCATGTATCAACCTGAAGGATTTATTGACCTAGCCCATCCAACACATGTCTACAGATTAAATAAAGCTCTATATGGTCGTAAATAGGCCCCTAGATCCTGGTTTGAGAGACTTAGATCAACCTTACTCAAATGGGGTTTTACCAATCCTAAGTCAGATGTATCTCTTGTCTTCTACAAGCATAAGAGCTTTGTGATCTTCTTTCTTGTTTATGTAGATGATATTCTTCTTATTGGAAATGATCCAACATTGATCTCTCAGCTTGTCAATGATCTAATACTGCTTTTGCTCTTAAGGATCTTGGTTCCTTGCATTATTTTCTAGGCATAGAATCTTATCGTGATTCCATAGGTCTTTATCTGTCTTAATCCAAGTACATTGTTGATCTGTTACTCATATGGACTAGCTAAACCTTGGTCAACACCAGCTCCTCTAGGGTTCACTTTGTCCAAGGTCGAGGGGGAAGTAATGACAGATCCTGCCTTGTACAGAAGCACAATTGGAGCTTTGCAGTATCTTACAGTCACAAGATCAGATATCTCCTATATTGTGAGCAAACTAAGTCAGTTTCTACAGGCATCAACTGATAAACATTAGCAGGCATGTAAAAGAGTACTTTGATATCTTAAAGGGACCATTTCATATGGCATTAGCTTCAAACCAACCAAGCAGCTATCTTTAACAAGTTTTGCTGATGCAGATTGGGCAAGTTGTCCTGATGATAGAAGGTCCACAAGTGCCTACTGTATTTTCCTTGGAGACTGTTTAGTATCTTGGAGTTCCAAAAAGCAACATGTTGTTGCAAGATCCAGTGCAGAAGCAGAATATAGAGCTCTTGCTCACACAGCTATAGAAATCTCCTGGTTATAGTCCTTATTAAGAGAGATTGGAGCTAATCTTTTTAGCAAGCTAGTAGCTTGGTGTGACAATATTGGTGCAGCTTCATTAGCTACAAATCATGCTAGAACAAAGCACATTGAAATTGATGTGCATTTTGTTAGAGACAAGGTATTAAACAAGGAACTTGAGATCAGATATATTCTAACTATAGAAGAGACAATAGATGTATTGACAAAGGGCTTATCTGTTAGAAGATTCTTGAAGATGAGAAGCAAACTCAAAGTTATAGAATCACCTTTTCATTTGAGGGGGCATGCTAGAGACTCAGACATAGCTGAGTCAGTTATAACAGATTTTGTTATAGCCTGTAACAAACTCAAAGGCTTTTGTAAAAGTCAGTTAGGAGTTAGTTAGATCATCTTGATTAGTTAAAAAATAATACTCTAATAAGTTGTATTAATATACAAATATAAATATACTTTACAACCTCTTAGTATTCAATAATCTGAGAGTTCATTCTTTCCTACATTCACACATTTCCTCTACAATACTTTCTTTCGTTTTCTAAGCTGCCAAACACATAGCTTTGTCTCGTCTTCAAGAATTGAGCAAATTGGGGAGGAATGGCAGTAGCTAAGGTGACAGACTGAGAATCTGAATAAGTAGCTTAAATCGCCATGAAAGAATCACAAAACTGCTCAAGAGATCACAAGGAAATCTCAATCAAAATCACTCTGATACCAAGACAAAGCTGTGTGTTTGGCAGCTTAGAAAACAAAAGAAAGTATTGTAGAGGAAATGAACGAATGTAGGACAGAATGAACTCTTGGATTATTCAACACTGAGAGGTTGTAAAGTATATTTATATTTGTATATTAATACAATTGATCATAGTATTATTTGTTAACTAATCAAGATCACCTAACTAACTCCTAACTGACTTTTACAAGAGCCTTTGAGTTTGTTACAAGCTATAACAGAATCTGTTATAGCAGACTTAGCTATGCCTGAGTGTCTAACAGGTCCTAAGCCAGGAGCAAACTGAAACACCTTGTCAAGGTCAAAGATGGGTTTTTTTGATAGCAGCAAGATTGTCTTGCATTGACTTGAATTCTCTAACATACTCATCCAAGAAATGTGATCCTTTTTTTTTTTTTTTTTTTAGTCATGAGCATGTTTTTGAGCAGTCCCTCTTTCTCAAGGGTTGTTGGAAGCAATTGTTCTTCCAACAAACTCCAGAGATCATAGGCCATAGCCTTTTCATCAATGGACGGCTATGCTTCTTGATTTATTGCACCAAGAAGACATGAGATGAATAATCCGTCATTGGTTACCCATGAAGTATAGGCTGGATTCGTGCTCTTATCTTCCAATTGTTCAGTTGGTTTTCCACTGACTCTACTAAGATGATGGAGCACTCCGAGACTACGGGCAAGATGAAGAATTTGTGAACGCCACAAGTAAAATTGTTGGAGCTTAGTCTGATTGACACTAGGCCAGCACATTAATGAAATGACTGAATGATAAGCTTGGGCTCTTCGCTTTTTTTTGGAGAGATGAGAACAAGTAGGCAGGTGTTTAGGAGAGGTTGATGTTTTCTAGAAAGCTTGTGTTTAACGACTTGTGAGTTTCAATGCTCCGATACCATGAAACTCGTTAAATATGGTGAAGCTTCATATTTTTATTTGTCTAATATTCTTGTACATATAAAGGATACAACAATTGAAGGAAGAATTACATTGAAGGGTGCGTTTGGAAAATCAATTGGAACTTAAATGAGAACTTAAAAATTGTAGTATGTGAGAACTTAAATTGTAATAAATTTTTGCTTTTCATTGTAGTATGTGAGGATTTTATACGTAGCAAACTCAACTTCGTTTTTCTAACTGCTTCTCAACGAAGCCAATTACGTTCACTTTCCTTTTCTTTGCAAATTCGCTAGTTGTCATTTCCTTGATTATTGCAATTGGTCATCTCCTTGATCAATGGGATCTTTTGCTTCTCATCTTTCCTTTTTGGTAAACCTTCCTTATCAGGGGATTCCCAGAATGGTGTTTTCGTCAATGGGGTGGAAGACATCATTAATCTTGTTTATGTCCCACCTCCTATTGATAATGAGGTAGGCAACAATCAACTCATCAGTGGTATCGGAGGCCCTCTTGATTGGCTTAAAAGTTGAGTGTCTAGGCAGCCAAGGAGCGTTGAGAGCACTAACATAACCTGGTCCTATTTGCCATCTCACTCCAAGCATAGGCAAATCTCTCCCGCAAAGGATACTGGACCACATATAGATGGGAGCTGTTCTTCTTTGGTTCCACTTCTAGCAAATTGGAGTTGATGAAGTACTTAGGAAGTAATACACAGGCCATCAAACCTCCAAGCTTAATGGGCCACAGGAGCTTTGTTGAAACACTCCAAATCGCAGAACCCAGTACCACCTTCGTTTTCTGGTAGTATAACTTCCTGGTTTTTAATATAGATTTTTAGTTTGGCTAATTCAATTCTTATTACCTGCTTTTGAGTAATTTTGTATGGTTGCTTCTATTTCATTTCAGGCGCATATTAACGCGTCACATGGTGATCAGAGGAGGTTAAGTGCAAAATCCCCGCCTTCAATGGACCAAGTAAACTCTCTAGCCATGTGATCATTAGCACACGAAGATTACTTCTAAAAGTAGTATATTTGTATTTATTCTTTACAGTGTAATTATTTTTGAAGATTATAAGATTGTCATGCATATAAATTTTTTTTTCTTTTATGAATTTAGTACTTGTTAGGACATCTTTTGTTAAATAGTTGTTTATACAACTTCAATAGTTAAAAAAAAAAAAAACTTCATTAGTTATAGGATGAACGTTGGCAATATACCGTATGCCCTAGTTATTTTTTGAACATATATTGTGATTGGATGTATAAAAAAATTCATTTATGTCTTGTAGTTTTGTGAGAATATTTATCCATGTTGTTGATATTTTTTCTCTTAACTCTACGGTCCTTCTTATGACTTCTTAGGTTCATTTGTTTGGATGATCAGATTCAAGATCCTAAACTCAGAGTTGAGTCAACAAACCTTACTACTATGTGTGTGTGTTAGGGGTTTTGGATATTGATTTTTTTAATAACCTTTGCTTTATATTAATTAAAAAACTATACATTTGCCAATTTATGTTAATTTATTTTAATATATATTTTTTGTTTCATTTTTCATATTTTTTTAAGGGTTTGGGAAATCTATTTATAGTTATTTTTGTTATGAAAACAACAAAAAGTAAACATTCTAGGCCATTGGATGCTTAACATACGGTAGTCCACCCTTGATAGAGGATAAAAGCATATGTAAGTGGTAATTTTGACCTTTTTTATGATGTTTTTATTAAGAAACTATCGTAAAAAAGGATATTCCACAACGGTTTCTGTAGAAAACCGTCATGAAAGGTTGCTGGAAACAAACACCTTACATGACGGTTTCTTTAAAAACTGTCGTGTAGGATTAACCTTACACGATGGTTTTTCAAAAAACAGTCGTGTAAGGTCAAACATTCCATGACGGGTTTAACCGTCGTGTAATGTGTGTTTAGGGCTTTATATTTTTTTGAAAATCATGCGCCCCCTCTCTCTAAAAGCTCTCTCCTTCTCAAGCTCTCACTCTCGTTGTCGCAAGCTGTTGCCTCCCGCCGATAAGTCCTGTTAGACGTATATGCCTTAAGGAATAAAAACGTAATATGTTTTTGAAGACATTTTTATCAATAAAGAATTTATTTGTTTATTAATATACAAAATCTTGTCCTCTTTACGTTCATATTTGTTAAATGTATGTTAAGCAAACAAAAGTCTAAGGCTATCAGTCTAAACCTTTAAGAATTGAGCATATGATGGACAGATTATACAAAATACATGATTCTTAAGGTAACGGTCTAAATTATAAGATCTACAATCGAGAGAATAAAGTTAGGTGCTTTATTCATGCAAAGATTTTTATGTTGTCTATATCCTTATTGGGAGATGATTTGTCTTCACCATCGGAGGTGGACTCCGCGAATAGAAACGTTGGCACATTGTCATAGATGATGATGTGTTGGATCGGGACATAAAGTGAAATGATTTGGATAAATAATTTTGTCTCGGCAAATCGATTCACTTTAGACAATCATTTGTATTGTATCTTAATCTTGAGATGAATAGGAGGTCCGTTGTCTTGACTTGTGTCTTTTGATGTACCAAAACATGACATCCATATTTTCATAGTGGTACGTATGCCGATACATTGGAGGCATGACTCTTGATAGCGTAGACCTGTTATTTATAGATATGTAATCCATAACTCCTCTTTAGAAGTAGTTCATATCCTTTTATGTGCGTTATCTTGTAATTGAAAAACTAGAGCGCTTAATCTTTTGGATACATAGGTGTAACCGAATGGTATATTGTCTTTGGATGGTAAGTTTTCTGATGGTCAGATAATGGAACGTAAGATAAAAATAATTGGGAAGGTAAGACAGAACTTGTCCTTAAGCTGATTATGGACAATCCTATAGGGATACGATAAATTATGATATGTCATAGAGACTTAGCTATATGGCTTCGTAATTATATATAGTTCGAGAGTGCAGCTCCAAGCTTTTAGTGGAGTAGCATTGGAGTTAATAATTATGAAATGCATATATGGGATATTAGGTTTCATAATTATCAGAAGCTTGAACTACATAGTTCCATCAAGTCCCCTTTGCTACCTCATAAAAATCTTGTAAAAATACGACGTGTTTTTCCAATAATTGGTGACTTATGTCAGATTAGTTGAAATTCGGTAAAATAAGATAATTCATATTTGTTTATCGGTTGAATTAATTTTGTGACAAAATTAATTCAAGATAAACTTGTTGAATTATCGGGACTAGATAATTTTTCTGTTTATCGATTGGATTAATTTTAAATTAATTCAAGATAAACTTGTTGAATTATCAGGAATATTTATTTTCCTAGAGATTATCTAGATATGACTGTTTTAATCAAATAACTTCTCTATTGGGTTATTTGAATTAAAACTGAGGCTCTATCCCAAGAATGATTCGTAGGGATCTTTTATCGAAGGTTCGGTAGGCCGATCTTTAAGTTCAGACTGTCGATTGAGGAGGATCGACAGGCCGAACTAGCAGATCGGCCTACCGACCAGACAATAAAAGGATCACATGTTTACACGCAGATTTTATCAGATATTGATTTTGATTTATTATGATTCGAATTTTTGAGACCTTATCTGATAAGGACTGACTTCTAGGCCCAACCTTTATATAAAGGGGAATAAGTCTCATTATTATTTAGATCAGTTAAGATATAGAGAGTAAGACTCTATCAGTGAGACTCTAAAACTCCCCAGAGAATTATAATTCACAAATCACGAATTATAGCTTTGGGTATTTCTCAATTGATTGCAAGGAGAGTCACATAGGGAAACTAAATGACGTGATTCCATACTCACTCCAATCGAGGATAGAGAATAACAAAGAAGGCTAGTTGGTTGAGGTCTTTCTGAAATGTTACTTCTCTTCACTAATTGCGGCAGCTTTTTGGCATATACAAAGTTAGTAAGATCTGGTTAATTTATGCATATAATGTGTCAAACTTATGTTTTGAAAAATACTCTAATATAAAAAATTTTAAAATTCTGCTGCGTACTATTTTTCCAACAAGTCCTCCCTCTCTCTCTCCTCTTCCGCCTCCCCCTTGCCCCCCTCTGCCATTTCCTCCTCCCCCCGCCCCCCCCCCCCCCCCCCCCCATCCCCCTTTGCCCCCACCCGACCCCACCACCACCCACCCCCACCTCGCCCCCACCCAATTTTTTTCTTTGTTTTGTAATTTTCATTAGTGGTGTAAAATTGTTCAAAGTGTTATGTGAATACGTGTAATATGTGAACTTATGTGAAATTATGTGACTATGTGAAATTGTATAATTGAAATTGTAAAATTGTGAATATATGTAATTGAAATTATGAAATTCTGAATATGTGAAGATGAAAAATTGTGATATTATTTAAATTTGAAATTATGAATACGTGAAATTGTTGACTATGTGATTATTGTTAATTTACAATATGTTAATTTATAAGATGTGAATTTATAATATGTTAATTTATAATATGTTAATATATAAGATGTGAATTTATAATATGTCAATTTATAATATGTTAATTTATAATATGTCAATTTATAATATGTTAATTTACAATATGTTAACTTATAAGATGTGAATTTATAATATGTGATTTTTAATATGTCAATTTATAATATTTCAATTTTTATCGTAAGATTGTAATTTAGTATTAGTATGTATGTGTTAGTTTTTGCTTACTTTGAACAAATACAATGTCTCACGAGATCAATAGTGACTAGTATGAAGAGGAATACAAAGAGTGCACTCTATCTTCATCTCAATATAACAAGGGAAAACAACGCAGTAAGCCACAAAGGCGAATTGAATTCGATTCGAAAGTAGACTTTGAGCGAAGAGCTACATTGATGAAAAAATTTCGCCGGATGAAAAAGAAAGGTTTAAGAATAGAAGTGACATTTGATTCAAAAGGCCAACCAGAAGGCGCACCTAGCCATGAATTAAGCAGTTGGATCAGAGTCCTTAGTCAAGAACACGTTCCTATATGGATAAAAGATGTGATTTGAAGAGAGATTTATGAAGTTTTCACAGTCAAGGATTGGTATAGGAAAAAAGGCTTTGAAGGTTTGTGGCGAATTAGCAAAGGGGTTTAGGTCCGCCCTCTACATTTTCTTTGTACAACCATACCTTTCCATTCCGATTGATGATGAAAATATATATAAATGGCCTCCTATGGTAGTATACTACTACCCATTCATAAACGATGATGATTAGGAAGCTTTTGTGAGGTATCGAAGTTTTGTCGAATTCTAAATGCTATCATCAAACGCAAGAAAAATAAGAGCAAAAAATGAATACTGCTCTATGTGTAACACCCGAGTATTTTTAATACATTAAAAATGCAATAAGTTAAGGATTATATAAGACAAAAATACATTTTAAGAAAAAATATTATATAATAATACAAAAAATTATACAGTATTAGAATAATACAGTGTAATGAAGTGCATTGATAAAGTTATGTAGTATAAAAATTACACTGTAAAAGTAATACAGTGTAAGAATTACACTGTTTAAGTTTAAGCAGTACAGAAATTAGACTATTTAAGTTAAAATAGTATAAGAATAATACTGTTTAGAGAATATAAATGAATAAAAAATGCTATAACAGTATAGGAAATATACCGATAGTATAAAAAAATACCGTCAGTATAAATTTAGGCTATACAAAGTTAGATAATATTAGAATTACATTATGTGATGGATGTGGATAAGTATTGGAGGTTATAGGACTTCATGAATTGCATAGAAAACAATACTGGTAGTATAGAAAAAATACTATCATATAAAGTTGGACTGCGTAAAAAGTTTAGTGGGACACCTTGAAAGTTTTGATTGGGCCACCACATCTACTTATGTGGCCCAATCACATTTGGCCACCCAAAGGAAACAAATTGATTACCGAGATGACTCATCACCTTTTTAGTTTTAAAAAAAGAAAAGAAAAGAAAAAGGAAAAAAAGGTGAATTTATTCATGATATAACAGACCATTTGGCCTCCACGGTGGAAGAAAAAAAAGGAAAGTGAAACATGAAAAAGGAAAGGAAGGAAAGAAAGAAAGAAAGAAAGGAAAAGAAAGAAAAAAAGAAAGGAAGAAAAAATGCTCTATTTTCTCCCCCTCAAAAACCGTCCCCTCCATGAGAGTTTCTTCAAGAAATTTTGATGAATTTTAACCTCCAAAATCATGCCTTGAACAAAAGTCAAGGGTATGGAGGGAGATTTAGGAGTTTCAAGGTAAAAATCTAAGTTTTACCTATTGTGTTTAAGGGTTTCATGATTTGGGTGAGATTTTTATGGGGTTACTATGAATATTGTTAAAGGTTTTGAGAAGGTTTTCAAGCATTCCATAGGAGCAGCTAAAGCTTGAAAGTCTCTAGGTAAAAATTCTAGTCTTATGAGCTTTGATAAAGTTTACGTTTTATATGCATACCAAGTGTTTGATAAATGTTTTGGACTATGGTATGTAAGATGAATGTTAAGGCACGGTTGTTTTATGTTTTATGTTGATGGTGATGATGATGGAAAGAAGAAAGTAAGGGTTTTGGTGAAATTTCAAAAGGGACTAAATTGTAAAGAAAAGTGTATTCTCTGTAGATTTGAAAATCAGCCAAAAAGTCTCCTTAAATGTGAGAATTTCAAGAAAGTTAAAACACAAAAGTTGTAGAATGCATCAAAGCTGTTAGAACAACGTGAATAGTTTTCTAAAATTCTGCCCGGTTTAGAAGTTATGAATTTTACAAAATTTTAGGCATAAAATTTCAAGAAATGAAAATGTTATGAAATGTATGAATTTGATAAAGGATCTTTTATAAGTTTTGTTCCTTGTGAAAAACTAAACATTATGGTATAGATTGGTCGTTTTTGGTTTCGACGGTGAAAATGTAAATATCGTTGTATTTTGGGCCAAAACCATAAAATCGTGTGAAAACTAGGTTTTTCACCAAGAAACGTAGAATTCTTACACTGCTATAGGTAGTGAGTAATTAAGGATGCTAAGTTTTAAGGGATTCAAAATTTAGTCAAAGAAAAGAATGAAAGAAAAATAGTAGGGGCAAAATGGTCATTTTATGAAAAATGGCCAAAACGGACCCGAAACACCCGATGTCGGGAAACGTTCCTTAGTGAATTTTTTTTATATAATATGGAGGTAACGGAATGGTATAAAGTTCTAAAATGGACGAAAAACCCATTAGGGATAAAATCATCATTTTTAAGAAAACGGCTAGAAAGGAGTCGAACACTCCAATTTAGCATAACATTCTTAGATGAAAAATTTTTTGTAACATATTAGGTAACAAAATTTTCATGTGAGACAAGAGATTTAATAAGGAATATTTAAGTAAACGAGAGGTAACCCGGTGGGTTACAAAGTTAAGTAAAGAATAAGGTAACCCGATGGGTTACAAAGAAAAGTAAAAAGAGTGATAATCTGATAGGTTACAGAGTTAAGTAAAAGGTACAGTAACCTGTGGGTTACAAAGTTAAAAGCAATTGGGTACAAAGTAAAAAGAAGGGTAAACCGATAGTATATGAAGTTAAGTAAAAAGGAATGAATGTTTAAGGTTCAAGTTAAATTATCAATCAAGTGGATTGATAATAAAGAAAGTTAATTAATAAGTCGGTTGTCATTTGATCAGGACAAAGAAGCCGACTAATGAAAGGAAAAGGAATGGAATAAGGAACGCTAGAGCGTTATCCAGGTAAGTTTCAAACCTCACCTAAAGCATGGAGTAAATAGTTTTCAAATGCTTATATGTATGTTTGCAAATGTGTTTGTAATTATTATGCAAGTTGTTTTTAAAGAATGTTTACGTTTGCTATGCAAAAGATTTTAATATTTAAATCAACATTTGCAATGTACTTGCAACTCTTATGTTTAAAGCATGATTGCATTTAATATACATAAAGTTTTAAAGATTAAGTAAAAGTTTAAAATGTATTTGCAATAATTATGTTTAAAGTATGTTTTGCATTATGTTAATGCAAAATGTTTTACAGTTTAAGTTATAAGTTTATTGATTGCATTTGTTATGCAATAAATTTTAAAGAGAACAATTATGATTTGCAAATGTATTTGCATATAATGTGATTGCATTTGATATGCTCACTAAGGTTAAAAAGAAGGTAAAATAAAGATTAAAATAAAGTGTCGTATCAGCCTTCTTGATGTGAAGTACTGATAGTAAAGTTAAAGTTGTGACCTCCTAGATGTGAGGTACACAAGTAAAGTTAAAGTTTGACCTCCTAGATGTGAGGTATATGACCTCGGTGTTCAATGGTCTTAAGTCTTCCACAAGGGAAGTATTATGTTTATGATCTCATGATTAATGATGTTGGTACGAACACTAAAGCAAGATAAGGAAGGATAAGGAACAAAGATAGAAAGTTAAAGTAAGAAAAAAATGTTCATAAGATGCTCATAAATGAAAGTTCATACTTGGGCATAAATGGAATCATACATTTTGATTTTGCTTGAATTCCTTTTTATGAAATACTTATATGTTATGTTATGAAAGACATTTTGAGAAATGTTTTATGTTTAATGTTTATGAAAAATGCTTTCATGTTTTTAAGAAAAGGTTTATGAAGGACATTTTAAAAAAAATGTTTAAGAAATGTTTTACGAAAAATGTTTATGCAAAACATTTCAAAAATGTTTTATGAAAAATGTTTATGAAAATAGTTTTTAGAAATGTTTATGAAAAACATTTACGAAAAGCGTTTTAAGGAAAAGATTTTTATGAGAAAAGTTTTTAAAGCATATTTTAATTGTTTGTGAGTTTATGTTTAAGCTTACCAAGCGTAAGCTCATAAAAACTATAGGTAGTCCTATAGGTGACCAATAGGACTTGTTTGAGGAGCTTAGTACTGCGGAGGGCAGATGCAAAGATTTGAGTATGGATACTACTACGATATACTTTCGCTATTCAAAAGAAATGTTT
The DNA here is from genome assembly GCA_025403435.1 of Artocarpus heterophyllus. Lineage (NCBI taxonomy): Eukaryota > Viridiplantae > Streptophyta > Magnoliopsida > Rosales > Moraceae > Artocarpus > Artocarpus heterophyllus. Next base: position 18,521,159 of record CM046347.1, on the reverse strand, counting down.
TCCACTATTCGATATAGTGTTTTCAAAGTTTTAAGAAAATTGAAGTTTTAAGAAATGTTTTTAAAGTTTTACGGTGCATTTACAAAATGTTTTATTTACTGATAAAGTTAAGTTTTAATTAATGATTCAATAAGTGTTTCTTAATAAGTTTTAAGAAACGATTTGAATTGGTTTTAAAGTCAAGTGTTGAGCAATGTCTCAACTTAAAATTATGACAGAAGTCGCAACAATTTTTATGAACGTTTTAAAAGATGTTAAAAAAAATTTCAAGTAATTTCTTACTAAGTAAGTAAGATTACTTTTTAAGTAATGATATTTTAAGTAAGTAAAATGACTGCCGGGTCGTCACACTATGATTGGCCGAGTCGGATATAAAGAGCTCGAGCAATCATTTGTATGTTAATATCTTACTCGTATTACATATATCAATTATTCTATCATTAATATATTACTAACACAGCATATAGTGTTGCAAGAACGGGCCGGCCCGACCCGTTCTCCTTAGGCCACAGGCCACGACCGGCCCATATTAAAAATAACTTGGCCCGGCCCAGCCCGCTGGCCAATTTTACACGGGTCGTGTCGAGCTGTACCGTGGCCTTAAATGGGCCGGCCCATCTTAGCACATCATGGGTTTAAATGGGCCAGCCCATCTAAGCATGTAATTTTTAATTTTTTAATTTTTAAACAAGTTAACAAATATAAAAGTTTGAATAGTTAAGGGAAATATAAAAAAAAGATATTTTATTGACGATTGCCTTATTAAAAACCTTTCTAACAAAACCCAGTAGGACAAAACCTTAGTACGGAAAAAATAGTACAATCGGGATAATTATACATAAGATGTTTACAAAATTACTAAAACAAAAAAAAAACAAAAAAAACACAAAAAAATATTGTTCATAATTAATTACAACGTATTACTCCCAGTGGGAGTATCAAAAATGTCCAAATTTTCAAAGTCATTAACCCAATCATCTTGAACTTCTGGGCTTCTTCTGCGAGCATCCTTCAAATCTTTGATGCACATTACTGCTTCTAGAATATCGTCACTCATATGTGCATGACATTCATCAAGTACTCTACCACTGCAACTAAATACTTGTTCACTTGCAACTGTAGATACTGGTATGGTTAGTATATCACAAGCTATTTTAGAGAGCACATGAAAAGTTCTTGACTGTTATCTCCAAAATAACAAAAGATCAAACTTATTGAAATCATGACCACCACCTTGCTCATTGAAAATGAATACCGCAAAATTTGTTTCCAGATAGTTTTTCAATTTATTGCGTGTTGAAGATGTGGATGTTGCACTGAAACCAAATCCGGTGTAGCTAATCATACTTGCCATGAAGAACCATGTGGTATAGATGTAGTATTTGCTAAAGGTGCAGGGGATATTGTTTGACCTCCTCCATATTTTTCATTATATATAGTAAATATGTTGTTAACTTTTGCTTGCACATTTTGAATAGTTATGATGTCAGAATGCACCATTAATTTTCCCCTATACCCTTACGCAAATATTCAACACCAGCTAATTTAACTCTCGGATCCAATACAGCGGCTATGCAATACAAAGGTGGAACACGCTCCTAATATTTTTTGAATTTTTGTTCCATGAACTCAATAGATTCCCTGAACATGTCATAATCTCTATGCATATCAAAGGTTGCAGCAATGTCGTATAACTTATGTAATGCATGAGGAGAGGTGGGATAGTACACACCTGAGAGTTGGAGAGTGGCTTCATAAAAAACCTTTAAGAAATTATAGAAGCATGAAGCAATTTGCCAATCAAATTCTTGAAGCGGCTCAGTTGGATTCTTCAAGTTGTAATACGCGGTTATGACCTCTTTGTATGGTAGGCATGCATTCAGCATCAAATATGTTGAATTCCACCGGTGTCCTACGTCAGTTGGAAGTTTTCTGGGTTTCATGCTTGCTCTCTTGCAAAGTTTAGCAAACTCTTCAATTCGAGAGCCAGAACTTACTATGTAACCTAAGGCCGTTTGAATATTTTCCAAATAACCTTGAAAAAATTTCATGCCATCTTGAACACACAAGTTAATAATATGACAAGCACATCTTTGGTGAAAAAGTGTTTCGCCATGTTGTGGTATCAATGTTGTTTTGAAAAGGTTAATAGCAGCAGTATTAGCAGATGCATTATCAAATGTGATGCTTAAAATATTTTCTTTAATGCCATAAAAATCAAAAACTTTCATTGTGACATCATGAATGGCCTTGGCATTATGCGGATAAGGCATTGGTCGAAAAGCAATTAACCTTTAAAAGACCAATCTTTATCCATATAATGTGCAGTTACATAGATATAGCTAGTTTTGGTATGACCTTCCCACAAATTAGATGTGCATGCAACAGATGCAGTGAATGAACTAATTTCAGTTACTAACTTTTCCCTCATTGAATGAAAAACTTTCATGGTGTCAGCTCTTGTGGTAGTTCTTGAAACACGCCTATATTGTAGATTATAAGCATTTTGAATGTACTCCTCAAAGGCTGGATCATCAGCAAGACTAATTGGCTGTTGAGCACTAGCCAAATATCTAGTATGCCATTCTCTAGCTCTTTGTTAGTCATATGACCAATTGGTAACACTACCATTAGGGCTAAATTGAAGTGTTTGTTGACTACAATCAACACCACCTACACCATGCTTAGCTTCGCATTTTTTGTGATGCCTCTCTAAGTGACCAGTGTCAGAAGAGGATTTACCTGTGTAGTCTTGTTTGCATACTTTGCAAATTACGTGCTCTTCTGTTACACCATTCTCGTTTGTACGTGTTACAAGATCAAAGTAACTCCAAACTGGTGAAGTTCGTTGAATTTTCTTTTGGCCTTATGAGTGACTTCAGAGGAGCTATCAACTTGAGATAGTAAGTCAACTCCAATTTTTTTCAGTGGATCATTAAATTGTTCTTCTTCGTTGATCACCAAATGTGAAATGTTGGCTCTCCCTCTATGTGATGATGCCATAGCTTCAATAAAAGTAACAATAAATTAACGTAACATAAAAAATAAATAAAATAATTACACAATAAAATTAACTTATAACAATACAAAATTAATGAACAACAAATGAAATAAATTATACCTTCAAGTTTTTTTTCCTATTTGAAGAACTCTAAGTAATCTAAAAAACAAGACAATACATAAGATCTTAGAAGTTTGTTAAATGAATATCTCTGTGAATGTTCCACGTTTTTTTATAGGTAAAAAAGTTTATTTATTTTTATTTTTTAAATCTTTTTTTATTTTTTTTCTTTCAAGTGTAATTTGATTAGACAATTCGCTGAAGACTTAACGTCTCAGTTTTGCACATTGCAGGCCTTCCTTCTGAGTCTTTATGCTAGGCCTACCCTTTTATAATTGCATAGGGGAATCTAATGCCATGTTCACTCACAGGTGAATATGGCATGCATAAATTATATAATATTTAATTCTTATATATATTAAATAATATATATATATATATTAAATGTATAATATCATGATGTGATAATACATTACCTATAGACTCATTATCCGATTCTTAACTTTGCTTCTCAAAAGCAAAGCATGCCTTATGTAAAAAACCTAAACTACCCTTATGTAAAATAAACTTGCATATAAAATTTTTGCCCAGGGGGCTCTGCCCCCTATAACCCTTGGGAGGGGAGTTTACAACCCCCCTTCTAATCCCCATGTCAACCTTACCGCGAAGGTCGATGCGCGTACAACCTCTGCGTAGGGGCAATCTGTGTCAGAGTAATAATTAAGCTCCACACATACTAACAATGCCTACAAGGAAAAAAATTAAAAAAATGCAAAGAAAAGAAAAAGAGCTTGTCAGGCCTATTGCAATGTGATGTGCATGAAGGAATCTAATGCTATGTTTACTCACGGGTGCATATGGCATGTATATATATTATATAATATTTAATTCTTACATGTATAAAATAATATAGATATTAAATGTATAGTATTTTGATGTGATAATACATTACCTACAGATTTAGCATCTGATTCTCAACGTTACTTCTCAAAAGCAAAGCATGTCTATAAGGAAAAAATAAAAAAAAATAAAAAGAAATGAAAAGAAAAGAAAAAGAACTTGCCAGGCCTATTGTGATGTGATTGCATTGGGGAAATCTAATGCCATATTCACTCACGGGTGAATATGGCATGTATATATATTATATAATATTTAATTCTTATATGTATTAAATAATATATATATTAAATATATAGTCTTTTGATGTGATAATACATGACTTACAATGGGCCTTATATGACTTACTGGAGAAGGCCATACTCAGCCATGTTCACCCGTGAATGAACATGGAAAAATATATCTATATATATATATATATATATATATTTATATAAAGTTCGGCTATAATGGGTTGGCCCATTATGGGCTTGTATGGGCCGGCCCGGCCTAGGCCGATGGGCTACCCCATTGTGAGCTAGGATGGGCCGGCCGATTGTGGGCCTAGACGGCCCAACTCGGCCCCACCTAAGCCTAACCCCGCCCATGATTTTCCATGGGCAGTGCCGAACCGACCCATGGGCCGACATATATTGGCCTAGTCCAGCCCACAAGTATTTATGGACCGTAAACAGTATCGGGCCGTGCCGGCCTGGCCCATCACTGTAGCAGGACGGGCTCGGGCCGGCCCATGGGCCCCGGCCCATTGTTGCATCTCTAATAGCATAATACAATTAGCTAAGACTGGCATTCTACCAACATGGGAGGAGTTGTAGGTAAAATCACATCAAGCTTTCGATGGACAGTTTAAAAATCCAAGATTAGTAGAAATTGGAAACTTGATTGCAAGTTTATTGAACACAAACCGTTAATTTGTAATTTAATACCTGTTGAAGGATCTTAAGAATAACATGGTTTTGTTGTTGTTTTATAGGATGAATACATGATGCAACAAAATCAAGGGAGCTTGCAATCCATCGATAATGATGATATATTGATGAGGCCACTAGGGAAACCAAAACATTTAGGACGTGTTAGTAGTCAATCAAAGTATATGAAGTAGTCTCAATACTTCGACCTCCAATTAGGTTCAAAATTGAATTCCCAAATGTCGAAGATGCATATAGAGATTGCAGAACTACAAGATCTTGTAACTAAGCTCATTTCTAAAGGACGTGCCAGGTCGACAGATGATAGTATCTCACAATGCAACAGCTTCAAGGCTAGTTGTAACCTTTCTGATTATGTAGCAGAAGCTCTACAAGCTCCAAAATTTTAATAGTAACCTCATCATCAAGAGCTCGAATAAGGTCAATAATGTAGGCTCTTTGTTGTGGATAGAATTAATGGTGGGTGTGCACTTGTTGCACTTGGGAAGGCACGGATGTAGAGTCTTTCAACTGATGCAGTCCATGAAAGACCATTAGGGGAAGACAACGTGCGCATTAGCATCACTACCATCAGAGTTAGAATAGTTGAATTGCATGTTCCAAGACTTGAAGCAACAACTACGGGGTGAAGCCTTTGAAAGCTTCGTCGCATGGCAAAAGAGATTTGTTAAAGTCGTTGCAATGACGAAGATGAGTCTAGCGCCTAGCCACATTCCACAAGATCTAAGTGGAAAGAGATGCCAAACAAAGAAAAGCTCTACAAAATCAAGACAAACACAACCTAAGGTAGAATAAGAACAAGAACAGCCCATTGCCAATAAGCCATTATCTACATTTAACTTCGCTTCAGTACCTCTAGAATTTATGCAGTTAGCTTTATATGCACATTCTTTCATGCACAATGGGTTGACGATTAGTGCCCGATACCGGTAAATGTCACTGGCAATGAATTGCCAATCTATGTGGGTATGAAAACATTTACTATTTCATCAACTTTGATCAAATTGGGGTGAACTGTATCCTGGTATATCTCAGGTAAATAACTATATCATTAATTAGTAAATTTAAAATATAGGTAGAGTTGTAAGGTACTTTTAAATAATTGACTGTATTGTTTTTTCTAGTAGTTTTTTGGTGGAATATTGTGAACTTCAAAGCATGGCGCACAAGTTTGGCTTCATATCTCCGACGATTGTTTCAAGTGCTGCAAGAGATCTACAGAGTGATTGTAGAGAGCGCCCTACGCCACTTCTTCACCTATTAGCTCAAGCATCGAGGGGGAAATTATTCTTTGTGCCATACAATGTTGGAGAACATTGGATGTTGGCACTTATTTTGGCATGGGAGGACCAAATATATTGGTTTGATCCCCTCAAACACGCACCACGTAATGATTTCGTATCAGTCACGAGATTATAAGTATTAATGTTCTCTTATAAAATTAATTGTTCTGAGTTTTACATAATTGTATTGTCTATTAATTCATTTAATCATGATACATTGTTAGGGCGCTTAATGATTGGAAGCTTCAAGCGGGAAGCGGTGTCACAAACCGATTGAATGGAACGCTATATTTTAGACGTAAGCGTCCAAGACAACAAAGAAACATAGAATGTGGTTTTTTTTTTTTATTTTATGTTTGATGCGAGATATAATTACAAGTGGTATACAAGCTCTAGGAAGAAAATATTTTTATATACATACGGATATACATAAAGTTAGATTAAAGTGGGTACAATTTGTAAATATGTATGTCATTTTTAGATAGATAGAGATAGTAGATAAACAATTGCTCAAAATAGCTCAAATGTAATGATCTTGTAAATACCTTGTAATTTCAATATATATCAATTTTTGCATGCAATCAGGGCTTTGTTGTAGTGGATAACACACGGGACTGGTCATCTCGTGGGAAATCACAAATTTTGTCAATTTTTTTGGGCAATACAAATTTTCTACAATGGTTCTCTAAAAAATTGTCGTGGAAGTGACCGTCGTGGACCATTATTCGATGACAATTTTGTAAAAAACTATCGTGGAATGTTTAGTTTCCATGATGGTTTTTTAGAAAACCATCATGGAAACTCTCTCTTTTACGACAATTTTTAGAAAAATCGTCGTCAAAGAGCTACTCCCACACCCCCATTTTCGTGCCTATTCTGAGGTTCTATAACAGTAAAAAGCTTTCGTAAAAACTCGATTTTATACCACGACTAAAGTTTTCATGAATTCATAGTCTGTAGTAGTGTTTTCACTAAAAACCGTCGTAAAACACTAAGTGAAAATCGCCGTGCAAGCGAGGCCTTGCATGACTGTTTTCTCTAAAAACTATCGTGTAATGCGCTTATTTCACAATGGTTTTCACTGAAAACCTTCGTGAAAAATTAGTCTGAAGCTAAAAAAAAAAAAGAATGTATGGCTTACCATAGGATAACCAGTCTCGTTTTCTAACCATTAATACAAGACCTTGATTGCATAATCACATAATTACATTAAATTATAAAATTTTTACAAAATCATATATATATATATATATATATATATATATTGCAAATTCATATTCTCTACAAACTAGCTATGTCTAAGATATATACTACTCAAAAATTTTACCCACTTAACCCTAACCTCAAATATATCGTCACCTATATAATTTTCCTTTTCTTGATAGTGCTTGTAAACCATTATCAATAAAAATTAAGTCCTGCATGTTATTTGTCCACTTAGTCACCTTGTTACACTGTTTCCTGTTTCAACTTCCAATGTTTAAGGGTCCTAGAAACTAGTCAAAATAAAAAAGAATTAATCGCAATAATGTAAAAATTATCAAACTATTTTTTACGACAGAGATTGATACTTAAATCTTAGTAAGTAAACTCGCCGGGTGCGTCTTCCGGTTGGCTTTTTGTGTCAAAGAAACTTCTATTCTTAATCCCCTGCTCCTTTATCTATGAACTTTTTTTTATTAAAACAACTCTCCGCTCAAAATCAACTTTGGGATTGAATTGGGTTTTTCTTCGAGGCTTTCTCAAAATCAACTCTTTTTATATATAAACACATAACTATGACTAATATAGAACAACATAACTAAGTAAGAAATATTAATATAACTAACATACAACAACAATGAACAAACACATAACTAAAACTATATGAAACAGCTAAAACTAATCAACAAAAATAAAACAAATTAATGCAACAAATTACTAGATTTAATTTTAAAAGAAAAACTAAACTAATTACTAGTGATGGTCAATAAAACAGACAAATAACTAGCTTAACAAAAACTACTAGAGTTAATTAACATAATAAATTAGTAGAATTAACAAAAATAACGGAAATAAAACAATTAACTAAAACACGAACACATAGTCGTAGGCTTTTCATCAAACATGTGGTACATATTACAATAATACTTAGGTATCACATATACAAACATATAGAAAGTAGCCTCTTCTTGTATCAAAATACTATGATACATGCCAAATATTGTTCAAAGTTCTTTCAAACACCACATGCAAGTAACACATACTAAATGATAAATAGCAAGTTAATATAATTAATGTAAAACTAAAAGTAAAACTAAAACTCTTACAACACTAAAATAACTAAATAGTACTAATTTAGAACTAACAATATCACTAAAACTAATTAAAATTAAAACTAACAAAACTATATAACTAAATAATTAAAACTAAAACTAAATAATGAATAAAAATGATATAATTAAAAAATAAAAAAAATAAAAATGGTTTGAAATTAACCAACGGCGGCTTCCAACAGTGGCAGAGTCAATGGAATGTCGAGGGATGAGATCGAATGATTCAAATGACGCTAGGTTCGTTGGGGATTGGGTAGAATGGTGGTGGGGTTGTGGAGAAAGTGACGGGGGAATATCAAAGTTGGTGGAATATCATGGGGGGCTAGGTTCGTTGGTGGCGAGGTCGTGAGGGGGGGGGGGGGGGGGGGGGGTAGAATTAAAGAGAGAGGGTTTAATTTAACCGAAAATTTTGAATTAATGGGGAAGGCTAGCGTTGGCGCGAGTTTAAATTTAGATAGGGGCTAAAAATTTTGAATTAATAAGGAACCTTTCATGATGATTTTATTAAAAACCATCGTAAAAGATTGAATCTTATACGACAATTTCTTAACAAAAACTATTGTGCAAAATTGCAGCTACCAGAATAGTTTTTAGTAAAAACCATTGTGAAAGATTCTGTATTGCTAGCAGGATAGTTTTTGTATTTTCAGGCATACTCTTTGTATTTTTTTCCCTCCTTATCATGACAGTTTTTGAAAAAATGTCATTAGATGAGGGTCATGTAATCTAAAGTTTCTAATAGTGAATTTAGATCGGTGATTCAGGATTTTGGCCTAACGGGCCTTGGTTTTATTGGTCTTAATTGTACTTGGAGGAATGGTCAGGAATGAGTCGACTGTATTCAAGAACGACTAGATAGGCACTGGGGTCAGATAAGTGGAAGATGTCTTTTCCCAATCACAAAGTTCATAATCTGGATATCTCTAAATCAAATCACCGTGTGATATGGTTGGAAATTAGTTTAGGAAAGGAGGGAGTCGGAGTCCAAAAAAGAAAAGACGTTTCATGTTTGAGCCCATTTGGTTATCAAAAGAGAAAGCTAATGATGTTTAATTCATGGAATGGAGCCATTCTAATACCGAGGGGAAGGGGAATCTTTGGAGGAGGAAGCTTGAGAATTGTGCTACTTCTTTGAAGTCATGGGCAGAAACGTGTTTGGTAGTATTCCCAGGAGAGTTAAGAGCTTACGAGCTGAATTGGAAGCGCTTAAAACAACCCACAAAGTTCTTCAGTGATGAGCAGAATCAAAGAGATGGAAATTGAGATGAATAGGCTTCTTGCTCAAGAAGAGTATTATTGGCGACAATGATCTCGTATGGAATGGCTCAAAGGCCGGGATAGGAATACCAAATTCTTCCATGCAAAGGCATCCCGACGAAAGTCCAAAAATGCCATTTGGGGTTTTTGAGGATGAAAATGGTGTTTGGAGGAGTTGAGGATGGGGAAATAGTTCGAGAAGTGGATGGGATATTTTGATAATATTTTTACTTCTTCTGAACCGAATGATGGAAGAATAGAGATGGTCATAGAACTTGTGGAGGCGCATCTGACAAGGGAGATGGTGAACATGCTAGACGAGCCATTTACGAGGAAGGAGGTTAAGAGGGCCTGATTTAGCGTGCCCCCTACAAAAGCGCCGGGGCCGGACAGTTTCCATGCCCTATTCTTTGACAAGAATTGAGATATTGTTGGTATAAGTCGACTAATGTGAGTTTGCAAGCCTTAAATGGTCATAACTCTACGCGGTCGCTTAATGACACTTATTTTGGTGCTTATCCCTAAAGTCAAGGACTTAAAGAAGGTTTCAGACTTCCAGCCAATTAGCCTTTGCAATGTGACACATAAGCTTATTACAAAGGTATTTGCAAAACATCTTAAAAAGGCACTTCCTCAATCATTTCACAAGAACAGAGTGTCTTTGTTCCCGGCCGACTCATTACCCACAGTGTAGTGGTAGCTTTTGAAGTTCTCCATGCTATTCGAAGGAAATTTAGTGGAAAAGTAAGGCTCATGTTTAAAATTTGACATGAGCAAAGCCTACGATAAGGTTGAATGGTCTTTTCTCAAGGGGATGATGAGGAGGATTGGCTTTGGGAACCGGTTGAGTAGGGTGGTTATGGATTCTGTGTCTAAGGCTCATTTTTCTTTCATCATAAATGGGAGTGTGGAATGTAACCGTTTTCATCATTGCAACGGTTTCTAAATTGAAACCAATTTAATTGTTGTAATGATTTACATAATTGGTCTCTATTCATTTCCTAATAAATCACAATTAAAATTGAAGCTTATAGTAACTCATTTTTTCTGGTATATAAATGAGTTCTTGATGGGAGAACAAATATACACTAGAATACAAATATACAGAGGAAAAACTTTTTTTCATACGTCGAACATTTCTCAATTTGGTTCCTATCACCTCTCTCTCATATCAAGCTTCTATACACCATCGTATTGAGTGTTAGAGTGATAGAAGCAACCAAATAAAGTGAAGACAGCAGCCATAAGCATTAAACTGCATACAAAGGAAAATTCCAATGGCTGGAGGTATGTCGAATTTTTTTCATGCTTCCGTTTATGATCTTTATATGCATAATATTTTTAGCATATTAGGATTGAATTATAGCTTACATGGAAGGCATGGTTCAATCGCATTGGGGTCTCAGACAAGGGTGCCCTCTTTCCCCCATCTCTTTCTTCTTTGTACAGAAGGATTCACATCCCTATTACGTAGTGCAGAGTTATCAAGGAAACTTCATGGTGTTAGTAAGAAGAGCTCCGAGAGTAAGCCACTTGTTCTTTGTCGATGATTTTATCGTCTTTGGTAAAGCTACATTGGAAGAAAAGCCAATTCTCAATGGAGATTCTTGATGATGATGTGGCGGTTGTTGGTCAAGTTATCAACCTCAATAAGTCCTTGATTATGTTTAGTGCAAATGTGGGCAAGGATGTTAAGGATGGTATTAGCAATGTGCTGGAGCTATCGAGAAATAATGTCTCGCATGAGCAATGCCTTGGGCTTCCTTCCTTTGTAGGTTGGAACAAGAGGAACACATTTAATGTTGTTAAAGAGAACCTTTTGAAGAAACTGTAAGCTTGAAAAAGGGTGATTGTTCTCGAGCGGTGGTGTAGAAATTCTCATCAAAGCAGTGGCGCAGGCTTCGAACACTAACGCTATGAGTGTCTTTCACATTCCCAAGACCCTTTGTGATGAAATTCAAGCCCTTATTACAAGATTTTGGTGGGGAGGCAACGAAACGGATCGGAAAATGCATTGGCTGCAGTGGGATAAATTCGCCTGAAATATGAGGGAAGAATGGGGTTTAGAGATGTGGCTACCTTTAACCAAGTGCTCTTAGCTAAGCAAGGATAGTGGATCATTAATTTTTCGGAATCTTTAATGAGTAGAATTTTGAAGGCAAAATATTTTCCTATTGATTCTTTTCATGATGTTCAACTAGGAAACAACGTGTCTTACACATGGAGATCCATTGTCTAGGGAAGAGATCGCTTGAAGCATGCTCTAACATGGCCGATTGGTTGAGATAGGAATGTGAGCGTTTTAAAAGATGCTTGAGTCCCAAGACCTTTCTCTTTTAAACCTATCACGCAAGGGACGAAACTACATCCACTTAGTGTGTGTCGGACCTGATAGTTAATGGGCAATGGAACTGCCATAGAAAAGTGCTTTCTTGCTAGCTGATCAAGAGTGTGTACTTAGCATTCCACTGGGATCTCGGGATCGGACCGATTCACTTGTTTGGCACTTTGATGATAAAAGGGAGATATTTGGTTCGTTTAGGGTACCAACTGGCCGCGGAGCTTAAAAATTCTTCAGGGAGTTTAGAGGTGGGAAGGGAAAAATTATGGTGGAGTAAATTGTGGCGGATGAACCTTCCTAATAAAGTCGAGATTTTTGTTTGGAGGTGGTGAGACATAAAATGTTCACATTTTATAAGACTTAAATCATTTATTTACGCTATTATTTCTTATTAAATACTCTAATCAATGTCATTTTAGTGTTAAGCAATATTTTAATGTCTTAGTGCAAAAATATATTTAATTATGTGTTTTTGGTGTGCTTTTATGTTTAAGTATTTTTTTGGTAATTTTTAAAAGCATTTTTGTGTGTAGAATATTCTTTTAGTTTGAAATTATTTAAAACAGTAAAATTAATGTGTTGTAATTTTATTTTTAGTCTTAATATATTGTAAAATATGTTTTTAGTTTGTAAATATATTCTTGTATTTTTTTAGTAATTTTTAAAAATATTTTTGAGTGTTAAAAAATATATATGTCTGAAACCGTATAGATCCGTTAATTTTAAAAGCTTATCTTTATTTTTAGTGTGTTTTATGTAAAATAAATATTTTAATATATTATTATAAATTGTGTTTGTAACATAATTAATTTTATTTTAATTACTTGTTTGTAGATTTAAAATCTGGTGTAAAAATAGAATAAAACGACACCAAAAGAGATAAAATTGGACAACAAATGCTCAAGAAAATAAAAGGAATTTGAATTTGAAATAATAGGACACGTGGTGCGGTCGTAGCCGTCGGATACACTGTCAAAACGATATGGGTCGTCTATTTCACACCCGCTGTCGCGACGGCATTGCACACATTAGGGTGTGTCAACCGTGGGCCCCTCGTGTCTCTAAAGTGCTCCAGATTGTGTGCGGCCATTCCATTTAGACTCGGTTAGCTCTTCAATATTAGCTATCCATTGACTTCATCCGACGATTCCTCTTAGTTCAAACCAGCCCCACACGGTCCTAGCTAGCCCATTTCTTCTTCTTAGATTTCAGCCATTGGATCACGAATTTAAAGGCCTAGATTGCAACGTTTGGTACTTAAGCAGCCACGAAGCACACGATTACAAACTAAATTTGCATCCTCATCAGCTGGAACCTGAGGAAGAAAAAGAAGAAAAGATGTTAGAAAAATTTCTCCTGCCTTGAACAAAGTCTACTCTACTACAGTATCTTGCAGTACCATTATTGCCTATAAAAAGGAGCTTAAGCATCCATTGTGAGAACCTAAAATTGAGAGAAAAAAGTGGAATATGCTTGCCCGTTATTTCCATTTTTTCTTGATAGAACTTGTAGAAATATAGTACAAGCTAGGCTAAAATAGTGTGATGAGACAACAAATAAATTTATATGTATAATTATTTGATATAGATTTTGATTGTCTAATCCTGTTGTAATCCTTATATTTTAGTATAAATAATATTTTTTTATATTTTAAATCAATATTGTTTGTTGTCAAATTTTATATAAATTTAGTCATGTTTTTTTAATATATTAATTATCTTGCACAGTAATTTTGACATTATTATTTTATGGAATGTCTTTTAGCCAAAGGTAGGTATATTGTTGCTATTAAGTATTTTATAAAATAAAGGTTTGTAGGTCTTAACGTAAATATTATTCTACTAAAATACATTAATTTTGATTAATTTCATCTTTTCCATCTTATAATTGTGATAATCTCTGTAATGACAACAATTTTATTTATCACATTGGCGCTTTTAATTTAATGTTTTTATAGAATGTCTTTTACTGAATTATTGCTTGCAATATTGTTGCTTTTGGATATTTTATAAAAACAACATGTATGTTTGACGAGAAAACATTTAATTAGTCAAATGTTTTAGAAATTTAATTAGAATAAAAATCCACACCATTAATAAACATATAAAGGATTCTTGACACCTCACCATTTTCAATTATATGTTGTAAACCTTAAAATTTGAAATGACAAAAAAAATATTGTCTTTTTTAAACTTTATTTTGTTTAACTCACTTACCTTTTAAAATGTTAAAATTTGTCAACTTTACCATTTGTAAATTTCACCTCTATGAACACAATTACTCTTAGTGTACTACAAACGACTGCGTTTAAAAAAACATTTTGGGCGATAGATCAGGAGCGCTTTCAATTCTGTTCTACCATGTTTTAGCTCTCTTTCTAAGCGTGGAACCGACTGTCTTTCAATTTTTCTGTGATCGTGTGGTGTGTTCGGCGATCTAGAAATGTCTTGGTTCATGACAAAAGGGTGATGGGGCTGAGAAAAATTCTGGACATGGCAGGAAGGCTTTTATGGAGTTCTAACAATGCAATAGAGTGAATAAGGTTAGTTCCTATGCTTCTAAATCCAACTCAGCAGAGAGGTGGAGAACTCCACCTGCAGGCAAGTTGAAATTAAATGTAGATGCTTCAGTCAGACATGGGAATGGTTTTATTGGTATAGCTGCTGTCATCGGGGACTCAAATGGCTGTGTTGTGGCATGTTTGGCTAAACGAATATGGGGATATTTTAGTCCATATATTGCAAAGTGTTTGGCTTTAAGGGAAGGTTTTATTTTTGCTAAAGAGCTGGGCATTATGGTTGATGTTATGGAAGCAGAAGCTTTGAGAATTTATCAAAGTCTACAACAAACTCTTCTTTAGGGCATAATGGCTGGTTGAAGGAAGATATTTTTGAGCTTTCTCGATGTGGCAATTTAACACTTGTAGACATGTCTCTCGCTTAGCTAATTATGTGGCTCATGTCCTTGCCAAACATGCTTTTGAGCATGATTGTTATTTTGTTTCTTTCGAGGCCATTCCTATAGTTATAGCCTCGGTTGTTCTTGTCGATTTAGCTCACGAATAAAGTTTATTTCGTATTGACCCTAAAAAAAAGCATAATAAGGCTCCCTTATATAGGGTTCAGAGGAGACCATAGCTTTCGATCTTTTGTTTAATGTAAGATAATAAAATTTTCAACTTAAGCTTTTAAAATTTCACATATGCATATGTGTATTTTGGGTATTAATTTCTCATTCACCCTTTAGAGCATATGAATATACTATTTTGATTTTCACGTAAAGCAAAACAAGTTTTCTTCTTGATCTGTCACTAATACATAATGGATCCCACTTAAAATTGAGCCTCAAAATAATACTTCAACATGCTTTTCCTAAGTTATTTTTCAGCAAAAGCAGTTTTTACCTCAAAGAATATTAGAAGTTGAAGAATCAACCGTCATCGACATTTCAACCCAACGAGAGACTGATGCAATTAAAAAAATGAAAAAACATTTTGGATGCATCACACATTAGCATTTCAGCCCAACCAACAGCTTATTTGAATAATGATGACCAAAATGGTGAGAAAAAGACTAAACTTTTTAGTATGTCATAAAGCAAAATAGAGGTTCTTTAATATAGGGTTCAGAGGATTCTATAGCTTCGTTTTCTTTCCGATATAGGACAATAGAATTTTCAACTTCTTTAATATTTCACATGTGTATGTGTATTTTTTGGGTGTTAATTTCTTATTCATTCATTTACCATTTGGAGCATATGAATATACTATCTTGATCTCTATTTAGAGGAGAACAAGTTTTTGCCTCGATCTGTCACTAAGGCATAGTGAATCTCACTTAAAATTTAGCCTCAAAATGGTATTTCAACGTACTTTTTCTAAGCCATTTTCCAACGAGAACACTTTTTGCCTCGAAGAATATTAGAAGTTGGAGAATCAAGCACTCAAAATTCATTTGGCATTAATATTTCAACCCAACCAGAGACTAATGTAATTAACAACGATACCAAGAATCCTGTAAATTTGAAAATAGAAGGAAATCTTGTGCCTATTAGAAGATATGAAATTGGAGAGTCAAGCACTCTAATGCATCACGCATTAGCATTTTAGCCCAACCAAAAGCTCATTTGAATAACAACGACAAGAATCGTGTCGAGTCTTTTGTCAAAAATTTCATTGACATGGACAAAAATTCAAGAAGAGGAGACTCATTGCCCGATCGGACTCTACCCTAAACATTTGCATTACAACCCGCTTCAATTCAAGTGGATTTCATCACCAATCAAGGGTTCTTGTGTCAAATTGAAATCTTTGCTGGTATTATGTTTGCTCGTATTTATTTATGTCGTAGTCGAGGTTTCAACTTTTTTACGAAGTGGAGATTTCATGAGGCCTGCTAAAACTACCAAGGTGGTAGATTCGTTTTGCTATCTTATTGTGACTCTTTCAACAACTGACTACAGAGATATAATACCAGATTCTAAATTTACCCAAATCTTTGTTTCTGTTTTTATTTTGATGTAGATTGACCTTTTAAATACTCGGATACAATCTAAATACGTAATTGACTCACGAGGGTCTTGCTTAATCAACATGAAAGAGATCAGGTTGAAGAGTTATTATCTGATAGAGGAAGAGAATGTAAGATTGAGAATCAGGGTACTAGTGGAAAATTTGCTACACTTGGTGGTTGTTCTCGGCTACTTGACTACAGGGACAATTTTAATGCGTTATGTTGAAGGATATTGTTTGGTTGACAGCTTCTATTTGAGTGTTATTTCTATAACATCGGTCAACTACAGGGATCCATCTTTTATCACCCTTAAAGGAGTACTAGTAATCTTTTGGCTGTCTATAACAAAGCTTATTTTTTCTAACGCCCTAAGCTACCTGTTAGAATTCACGATGACCATAAAGAACTGTACGACTGCACGATGGACACTTCAGAAAAAATCCATTGTTGGTGTGTAACGCCCTGAAATTTATTTAATGTTAATGTAATATAAATGATGAATTAGTGTGTCATAATTAATGTTTCAACATTAATTTGATTATTGGGTTGGATTTAGAATTTTTGGTTATTTTGTTAATTTGATGAATTCAAATGGTTTCTCATTGTTTTAAAATGATGTTTTGAGTTTTAAAAACATAACAATTTGTAAAATGTTAAAAATACTCCGTTTTACAAAACCGTGGGCAGCACATGATTTTCGCACAGTAAAACCGCCCACTAATTTTCTCTATTTATTCTCTCTCTTCCTCCTCTCTCCTCACACTCTCCGACCTCTCTCTCTCTCTGTCTCTTCACTCGCTCTCTCTCTCTCTTGATCTCTCTCGGCTACCCTCTCATTCTCTCCCAAATTCTCTCTCAAAATTTTAATCAAATTTGAATCCAAGCTTCGGGTTAGCAAGGAGGAAGCTCGGGGATGTGATTTGGCAACCGAGAACGCGGATTGAAGCTTCGATTTGAGGTTAGTTTTGAAATTTCTAAATTTTTTCCAAAATTTTCAATTTTGTGCATTTTTAAAATCTAGGTTTGTTTAAGCTTAGAAAACCTTGGATTTGAATTAAATGAACTTAGAACAACTAGAATCTAAGCTTAAATTGAAGAAAAACGGATTGGATTCAAGATTTTTCATTTTTCTCCCCATTTTTCCATTTTCAGATTTTTGAGATTTTTGAGTTTAAATCTTGTTTAAATGAGTCCAAATGTGTTCTAATATGTTTTTCTACCAACTATGATTATTTTCTATGCCTGGGATTTGAGAAAAATAGGTTAGAATCAAGATTTGTGTTGTGGGGATCGAGAAACCCGTGGCTGGATTTCTGGGTTTTCCCAGTTCGACAGGCCAGAATAGGGATCGGCAGGCCGGTGTTCTTCAGTCCGGCAGGCCGAACCTTGGGATGTTCGGCCGACCGAACTTTGCTTCCGGTAGGCCGAACTGTGCAGTTCGGTCGGCCGAAGCCGGGAGTTCGGCAGGCTGGCTGAGGCATAGAAAATTTTGTGATTTTTCACCCATTTTCACTATTTTGAACCCTGATTTAAATTCCAACCTTATAGAATGATTTTAAAGGTACAGATGGCACACTAAGACATCATGAAATGGTTTAGTAACATAGAATGTCTCAAACTAGATATTGATCGACTTAGTTTGTATCTAGGATCGTTCGTGGTTCCGCGGAACTAACGTATAGCAGACCGGGATTACGGTGTGGGGTATCGGCACGAGTATTGAGGTAGGACTTCTACCCCATTTCCTTGGTAGCCTGGTTTTGAAATGATTTGGCTTTGAAAAGGATTTCTATTAAAATGTTTTCAACGGTTGTTTGAAAAATGAATTTATCGGTTATATTTTAATATACCGTGAACTCAAATGAACTTCATAATGAATGTAAATGACAACACTCGGTAATTGGGTTTTGAATGATGATGATAACAAACATATAGGCATGATGCCATATCAGAGATCGAGTCGTGTAGCGATCGACCTTGGGGGCAGGTCCCGAAACCCAGCTGGGCCACTACGGTGGTGATATTATTATGGTTTTCCTAGGAAATGAAAATGATATTATTGGTTATACGGGTAAACTGTTCTGGGTAAGAATGGTTTTACTCAAATTTATTTATTTATTTGTTCAAGGTTTCCTTTAAATAACTCCTGAATAATGACTTGTTTCTTTACATTAAATTATTTTATAAAACAAAGTCCTACTGAGCCTTTCGCTCACGTTTTATTTGTTTTAAATTTCCCCCTCTAGGTGGTTTTCCATTTAGGTTTGGAGAGGATTCTTCAGACCGAACTCAGAAGCAATAGAAGAATTAATTCATCTTTTGTATCATTTAATCAAGGCATGTAAGATTTTAACTTTATTTGTATATGGACTGTGATTGTATTTATGATATTGTCAGTACCATGTGTGTGCACAAGTTGTGGGTCTGTGGGACCCATACTCGCGACTTTATTGTTTTATTTTTATTCGTTTAGTGATTTCAACTGCCTAATGTATATGAACTCTTTTATAAGGTGTTGTTTTAAAAGAACCTCACATTTTTTGTCTCATTCAACTCCTAAACTCTTGATTTTTAATTAAATTCACTTTTAATTAATTTAAATAATCCGTCATGTCACCTCCCGTATTTCGGGGCGTGACATGGTGACTTAGTCACGGAGAATATAAGCAATATTATTAAATTTGAGTGTAAACATTATTTATTACAGTTTTGTTTTGGTGTATTGTTGTTTCCTTGAATGGATATTTTCACATTTGAATAACAGGAAACAGAATGGTGTTGAGAAGACTAAACTTTTTGGTGCACCAAAAACCAAAATAAGGGTTTTTTAGATAGAGTTCAGAGGAAACCATGGCTTCACTATCTTTCCAATATGGGACAAATAGAATTTTCTAACTTTTTTTTTATTATTTTACATATACTCGTGTGCACTTTTAGTGTTAATTTTCATTCATTCGTTTATCATTTGGAGAATATGAATATATTATCTCAATCTCTATGCAAAGAGGAACAACTTTTCGCCTTGATCAATCATTAATATATAGTAGGTCCTACTTAAAATTGAGACTCAAAATGGTACTTCAACATACTTTTTCTAAGCTATTTCTCAGTAAGAGCACTTTTTGTCTCAAAGAATATTAGAAGTTGGAGAATCATGCACTCAAGATTCAACCGGCATCGATATTTCATCCCACTGGAGACTGATGTAATTAACAACGACACCCAAGAATCCTGTAAATTCAAAAATGGAAGAACATCTTGTGCCTATTAGAATACATGAAATTGGAGAGTCAAGCGCTCCTGATGCATCACGTTTCAGGCCAACCAGAAGCTCATTTGAATAATATCGACAAGAATAGTGTCGAGTATTTTGTCAAAAATTTCACTGACAAGGACAAGAAATTCAAGAAGAGGAGACTCATTGCAAGATCAAACTCTACCCCAACCATTTTCATTGCAACCCCCGCTTCAATCCAAGTGGATTTCGTCACCAATCTAAGGGTTCTTGTATCAACGTTTGCTCTTATTTATTTATGTCGTAGTCGGGGTTTTAACTTTTTTACTAAGTGGAGATTTCAAGAGGCCTGCTAACACTATCAAGGTACGTAGTAGATTCGTTTTGCTATCTTATTGTCACTGTTTCAACAACTGACTAGAGAGATATAATACCAGATTCCAAATTCACCCAAATCTTTGTTTCTGTTGTTATTTTGATGTAGATTGGCCTTTTAAATACTCTCATGAGGATATTAGTTAAATACGTTCAATAAGGTCTAGCTTAATCAACATGAATAAGAGTAGGTTGAAGAGTTATCTGATAGAGGAAGAGAACGTAAGATTAAGGATCAAGGTACTAGTGAAAAATTTGCTAGGCTTGGTGGTTGTTAGTGTTGGATTTAATTTGTGTAGGCATACATATATATAATAATTGTACATTATAAGCTACCATAAGATTGAGCCCAATTAAAGTGATTTAATAAAGTATAAATTTTGAGCTTTAAAGCATCTCATAAAATATAGACCCATTTATGTATAAAGATCTAAAAGTCTAATTTTGATTTTTTTGATTTACCAAAATAGAAATAAGACAAATTAAGTTAGTTATAAATGGCTATGGTCCTGAGCATACGCACAACGTATTCTTTTCTGATATCCCATCATTAGAAAAGAGAGAGAACTTCTTGTCAGAGAAAACGTATTGACTCAAAAGATCAAGAACCGAAAGATTTAAGAATTACATATGTTTACATGGATTCAGGTATGCTTTTGTTAAATTTCTTGATGAATTAACATGAAATTTTGGATTTGATGAAAGCTTTCATCTATAAAGTTTTCTCCTAACAAATAACATCGGAGCCTCTTCATGTTGAATCATTGAGAAATATTTTCTCAAAATTTTTGGTTAAATTTTTAATTTGAGAACAACTATTTGGGAAAATTTTGGTTGAATTTGGTTTTATAAATATATATATGTATATATTTTTTTGGCATATAAAACAAGATTTGTTTGTTTACGTATAAATAATTTCGTTGGCATATATACGTTTGATATGTATAAACCATTTCGTTGAAATCGTTGATCA
This sequence comes from Artocarpus heterophyllus, assembly GCA_025403435.1. Taxonomy (NCBI): domain Eukaryota; kingdom Viridiplantae; phylum Streptophyta; class Magnoliopsida; order Rosales; family Moraceae; genus Artocarpus; species Artocarpus heterophyllus. The sequence goes on along the minus strand of CM046347.1, from coordinate 18,499,982 downwards.
TACAGCAAAGAAAAGGATTCATTTGTATATGATGGATTCAGCCTGCATGTGCAGAGAAAAGCCATTTCTCTCGTTAATGATTCTGATCATTCATGATTCGGCACGCTTGCCGAAAAAGGTGGAACAAGAATTATAAAAAAAAAAAAAAAAAAACTAATGAAACCGTTTAAAGAACTTGCAACCGTTTTGGGAAAGCTGTTGGATTACACATGGATTGCATCAAGTTTATTCCGGTTGGGCCTGAGGTTTGTTGAGCCTATCAGGTATATTAAGAACAAATTAGGTCTGGGTTAAATTTTGGGTTGGTTTTAAATATTAGGTCAAATAGTAGGTCATTGGGTTTGGGTAATTGGGTTGGGTAAAGAGCTGGATAGGATTAAACCATCCATACTGTACCCGACCCGCAGGGATCAGATCCGGTTTGACTCAATGTCTAACTTTGACTATTGACTTTAACTTTGTCCAATTTTTTTTTTTAAATTTCTAGTCATTTTTTGGTGCAATTTTAAATTCAAATATTAGTATTTTATATGTATTTTAAGATGAATTAATTGAAGCAACATGTCACTAAAGTGGCCTCTCTTGTGTAAATTAATTTGTTTTGAAATATAAATTGTTGTGTCCATGCAACTTATGTGAATACTGACTGGCCTAATGGAAGGCTAATATTTGACAGAATTATATGTACACCTGTGGTAATAAACACGTAATAATTAGTTGGTTCTTTAAATGTGAATAATGAATTGGCCCAAAGGAAGATTTATTGTTAGACATGTTCTTATTGTCGGTGTTTGATTACAACACCAAGAGTACCACTTACAAGACAATATTTCTGTTCAAAGACTAAATATTAATGTTGTGCTAGGTATCTTGTGATGGGCCTTATCATTATTTGAATTTATTTAAGTATGATATGGAAATTATGTGAGCTTCTTGTTTTGTTGTTTTGTTCTTTGTTCAGTTACATGTTCTGCTTCTAATATTTATACTAGTATCAATTCGATTCCCATGCTTAATAGCACAAACTTCAAGGCATGGCCAAGAGAACGTAATCATTGTTCTTAGTGTCATGGATTTGGACCTTGCGTTGAGGGTTGAACGGCCTACGGACCTTACGGATACCAGTTCCTCTGATGAAAAGAGGGACATGGAAAGGTGGGACCATTCGAATAGCATGAGTCTTATGATCATGAAGCGTGCTATTCTGGAAACTTTCAGGGGCACTGTGTCCAAAAAGGTTACTACAGCCAAAGGTTTTCTTGAGGAAATTAAGAAAAGGTTTGCCAAGTACGAAAAGGATGAAACAAGTACGCTTTTGGCAAACCTTATATCAATAAAGTACAAAGGAAAAGGAAACATAAGGGAGTACATCATGGAGATGTCTCATTTTGCTTCAAAACTAAGGCACTCAAGTTAGAGCTATCTAAGGACTTGCTCGTGCATTTAGTTTGATATCTCTTCCTACACAGTTTAGTCAATTTAAGGTGAACTATAATTGTCAAAAGGACAAATGGTCCCTTAGTGAACTCATCTCATATTGTGTGCAAAAAGAAGAAAGGTTGAAGCAAGAGAAGGCAGAGAGTGCTCATTTGGCTACAACCTCTAAGGACAAGAATAAGAAAAGAAAGAAGGCTAAGGAAGTTGTAGGTGCAGCACCACAAAAGAAACAACAAAAGGGACAAGGTGATGAATTTGCCTGTTTCTTCTGTGGAGGTGCTGGACATAAGAAGAAGCAATGTACCAACTATCATGCATGGCGTGCAAAGAAATGTATACTTCTCAATCTAGTTTGTTCTGAGGTTAATTTAGCTTCGGTACTAAGACACACTTGGTGGATAGATTCTGGTGCTACTACTCATATAAGTGTGTCTATGCAAGGTCGGTAGCTCATGGTGAAAGATACACACTAGTAGAAACTGTAGATTACACGACGGTTTAAAACCATCGTTGTATGTTTTCGCGACGATTAAAAAACCATCTTGTAATCGTTCGTCGTGGTACCAACAAAATTTTTCATGATGTTTTTTTACTGTCGTGAAATCCTTATTTTGGCGGGGTTCTAGGATCTTGGGATGAAGCTACCACGACGGTTTTCACTAAAAACCGTAGTGACATGCTAAGTTTACACAACGGTTTTATGAAAACCGTCATGTATGCTACGCTTTATACGACGGTTTTTATGAAAACCGTCGTGTAAGGCTCTTGTTTCACGACGGTTTTCACTAAGAACCGTCATGAAAAAGTTAGTCTGAAGCTAAAAAAAATAACTAGAATTTTTGGTTTTCTACAATATGAATAGTCCCATATTTTCACCATTAATACAATGTCCTGACTTCATAATCACATAATTACATTGAACTTTAAAATTTTTACAAAATCATATATATATTTACATTGTAAAGTCATGTACTCTTTTTGTGCTTGCACAAGAGTTGATGGATTTTTGGTGTCTAAGTCCATGTTGTCATATGTGAGGTAAAGAAAAGATAACAAAAATAAATAGAATTAACAAAAATATTGAAAATAAAACTAATTAACTAAAACACAAACACAAACACAAACACATAGTCATAGAAGCTTTCATCAAACATGTGGTAGGCATCACAATATTACTTAGGCATCACAAACATATAGAAAGTAACCTATTCTCATGCCAAAATGCTAAATGTTGTTCAAAGTTCTTTCAAACACCAAATACAAGTAGCACATTCTAAATGGCAAATAACAAAGTAATATAACTAATATTAAAACTAAAACTAAAGCTAAATAACAATAAAATAAACAAATAATACTAAGTTTAAAACTAACAATAACACTAAAACTAAAAATAATGGTTTGAAATTTACCAATAGCGATGGAGTCAGTAGAACATCAAGGGAGGAGTCAAATGATGGCGGAGTCGGTGGAATGTCAAGGGACGAGGACGAATGGCAACAAATGGTGCAGAGTTTGTTAGGGTTGGGTCGAACGATGGTGGGGTCGTGGAGAGAGTGACAGGAGAATGTCAAAGTCCATGGAATCTCATGGGTGGCTGGGTTCGTCGGTGGCTGGGCCGTGGGGGGGAGGAGTTAGAGAGAGAAGGGGGAGAGAGAAACGGGTTTGAGAGTTAGAGAGGGTTTGAGTTGGAGAAATTTTGAATAAATAGAGAATGCCATGGCATTGGTGCGTGCTTAAATTTGGGCGGGGGACTAAAAATTTCGAACATACGACCTTTCACGACAGTTTTTACCATCGTGAAAGGTCGCATATTCAAAATTTTTAGTCCCCTACCCAAATTTAAGCACACATAAAGATGCCCAAATTTAAGCACACATCAAGATGCGAAACCTTTCCTGACGATTTTTATAAAAACCATCGTGAAAGGTCCCGCATATTCAAAATTTTTAGTCCCTTGCCCAAATTTAAGCACGCACTAAGATGCGGAACCTTTAATGATGGTTTTTATAAAAACCATCATTAAAGGTCTTTCACGACGGTTTTTATAAAAACCATCGTGAAAGGTCGCATATTAAAAATTTTCAGTCCCCTGCTCAAATTTAAACATGCGTCAAGATGTGGTACCTTTCACAACGGTTTTTATAAAAACAGTCATGAAATGTTGAAATTTTTAGTCCCCTGCCCAAATTTAAGCCCGCACCAAGATGCGGAACCTTTCACAACGTTTTTTATAAAAACTGTCATGCAAGGCCCGCATATTCAAAATTTTTAGTTCCCCGCCCAAATTTAAGCACGCGCCAAGATGCAAATCTCTCATGATGGTTTTTATAAAAACCGTCGTAAAAGGTTCTTTATTTGAAATTTTTAGTCCACCGCCCATGCGGAACCTTTCATGACAGTTTTTATAAAAACAGTCATGAAAGGTTCTGTATATTCAAAAATTTTAGTCTCTTGCCCAAATTTAAGCACGCGCCAATATGCTTTTATAACGGTTTTTACAGAAACTGTCGTGGAAAGTCCCCTATCCAATATTAAGCATGCGCCAATATGCGAAATTTTTTACGATGGTTTTTATAAAAACCGTCATAGAAGGTTCTGCATATTTAAAATTTTTAGTCCCCTGCCTAAATTTAAGGCACAACGGTTTTTATAAAAACCGTCGTGGAAAGTTGGATCTTACATAATTGTTTTGCTAAATTAACTTACCACGACGGTTTTTATTAAAAACCATCGTGAAAGGTTTCGCATCACTACCATGACGGTTTTCGTATTTTCAGGTGTATTCTTTGCATTTGTACCTCTCTTTACCACGCTGGGTTTTGAAAAAACGTCGTTAAATAAGGGTTATGTAATCTCAAGTTTCTAGTAGTGACATCTATGTGGGCGATGTCAAATCAGTGGAAGTTAAGGCAAGAGAAACATTTATGTTATATTAAGAACTAGATTTTATTTGGATTGAATGAGACTTATATTGTATCTTCGTTTAGACGAAATTTGGTTTATATTTCTACACTAGACAAATTCGGTTATTTCTGTTTATTTGAAAATAGTCAATTTAGTCTTTTTCAAAATTCAAAAGTTATTGGTTCTAGTTCTTTATCTGTTTATAATAACCTTTATTTGCTTGATACAGTTGCCTTATTTAATGAAACCTTGCGTATAAGTACACATGGTGTAAAGCAAAAATTAACCAATTAGAATTTCGTTCATTGTAGCACAAGAGATTAGGTTATATCTCCAAGCAGAGAATTGAGAGACTTGTGTCCGACAGGATTCTTGATCTCCTTAATTTTACAGATTTTAAAATTTGTGTTAATTGCATAAAGGGGAAACAAACGAACATAAGGAGATTAGGTGCTAACAAGACCTCAGAAATCTTAGAACTAATTCATATGGATATTTGTGGGCCATTCCCTATGGCTTCTTGGAATGGTCAACAATATTTTATTACGTTCATAGATGATTTTTCATGATATGGCTACCTGTATCTCATTCATGAGAAGTCCTAGTTACTAGATGCATTTAAGAATTATAAGGCTGAAGTTGAGAACCAACTTAGCAAAAGGATTAAAGGCATCAGATCTGACGATGGTGGAGAATACTATGACAGATATGACAGATCAGGTAAACAATATCCAGAACTGTTTGCTAAGTTCCTAAAAAAGTGCGGTATCGTCCCACAGTACACCATGCTATGATCGCCTAGCATGAATGGTGTTGTTGAAAGGCAAAACAAAACACTTAAGGACATAGTGAGGAGTATGATTAGTCATTCTACCTTGCCATAATCTCCCAGGGGAGAAGCTTAAAAGATTGCAGCTTACATACCTAACAAAGTTCCAACTAAAGCAACTATCAAAACCCCTTATGAGCTTTGGACAGGCAAGAAGCCTAGTTTGAAGCACTTGTAGATTTGGGGTTGTCTAGCTAAGGCAAGGCCTTATAGGCCAAATAAAAAGAAACTGGACTCCAGAACTATCAGCTACTACTTTATTGGACATTCTGAGAGGTCAAGGTGTTACAAATTTTATGATCCCATAACTAAGTAGATTTTTGAGACAAGAACTGCTCGATTCTTTGGGGATATTGAGCTTACGAGGGGAGATAGGATTAGAGATATTATCTTTGAAGAGGAATATGTCACCAGTCCTCTAGTTGTTATTGACAATGATCATGATCAGGCTTCTTTTCATGACATTGTTCAAGAAGCAACTCCGGATCAAGGCAATACCGAAGCACCTCCCGTTTAAAATCAAGAAATTGTTTCAGAAGAACAAACTCAACAGCCTCTAGAACCAATGCCATTAAGGAGATCCATTAGAGAAAGGAGAAGTGCAATTCCTGATGATTATATCATATTTTTCTAAGAACATGAGGTTGACATTGGAGTAGTGGAGGATGATCCAATCAGTTTCCATCAAGCCATGTAAAGTTCTAACTCTTAAAAGTGGATTGATGCCATGAATGAGGAGATAAAGTCCATGAAAAACAATGACGTTTGGGAACTTTTCCCGTTGCCTGAAAGAGCGAAACTCATTAGTTACAAATGGGTATTTAAGACAAAAAGGGATTCGAAAGGCGATGTGGAGAGATATAAGGCTCGTCTTATTGCAAATGGCTTTACTCAAAAGGAATGCATTGATTATAAAGAGACTTTCTTTCCAATTTCATCGAAAGACTCTTTTAGGATAATTACAGCATTAGTGGCACATTTTGACCTTAAGTTACATCATATGGATGTAAAGATTGCATTTCTCAATGGTGACATTGATGAGACGATTTGCATGGTGCAGCAAAAAAACTTTGTTTCAGGGGACTCAAAGCAAATGGTTTGCAAACTAAAGAAATCCATCTATAGGCTTAAGTAAGCTTCTCGTCAATGGTATTACAAATTTCATCAAGTTATAATCTTGTTCGGTTTTGAGATGAATGCAGTTGATGATTGCATATACCATAAGTTCAGTGAGAGTAAGCATATTTTTCTGGTTTTATATGCCAATGACATATTGCTTGCCAGTAACGACATAGGCTTGTTGTATGAAACCAAGAGATTTCTAGCAAAGAAAGTTGAGATGAAAGATTTTGGAGAGGCCTCTTTTGTGTTAGGTATACAGATACACTGGGATCACTCTCGGGGTATACTTAGATTATCATAAAAGAGTTATATCAAAAAAGTACTTAAGAGATTTGGCATACAAGATTGTAAACCAGGTGACATCCCTATTGCTAAGGGAGACAAGTCCAGTCTCAGTCAATACCCTAAAAATGACTTTGGAGTTAAAGAGATGTAGAAGATTCCGTATACATCAGTCGTAGAGAGGCTGATGTATACTCAAGTTTGTATGCATCCAGATATTGCGTACATTGTTGGGATGCTAGGCAGGTACTTAAGTAATCCAAGAATGGATCATTGGAAAGCAACCAAACAAGTCATGCGGTATTTTCAAAGAACGAAAGATTACATGCTCACATATAGAAGATCGGATCAGTTGGAGATCATTGGGTATTCTGAATCTGATTCTGTTGGATGCCAAGACAGTCAGAGATCCACATCAGGCTATATCTACCTGCTAGCTAGAGGAGTTATTTCCTGAAAAAGTGCTAAGCAGACACTAATAGCTTCTTCCGCCATGGCAACAAAGTTTATAACATGTTATGAGGCATCCAACCATGAGATATAGCTACAGAATTTTGTCATTGGGCTGCAAATTATGGATGGTATTGAAAGACCACTTAAGTTCTTTTATGACAATAAGTCAGCAGTGCTAAATTTCAACAACAACAGGAGCTCAACAAAGTTGAAACACCTAGACATCAAGTTCTTAGTTGTTAAAAAAAGAGTACAAAGTGGTCAGGTGTCTAAAGAACATATTGGGACAAACTCTATGGTTGCAGATCTACTTACTAAAGAAGTACCACCTAAGGTCTTTCATAAGCACACTGCTCAAATGGGTGTTGTGTCTCTTGAGGATATGTCATTTTAGTGGGAGTTCGTATTTTGGATGCTTTTCAGTTGTAGACACATTTTATGGTTATTTTATGGATGATTTATGGTTATTTTCTATAGAACTAAAGTCTATAGCTTATTTTCACTATGAATATGTTTGATTTGATCTCACTAAAGAATAAGGTTGGACCAATAGGAAATAGACATGTTAAGATCATATTGTATGAAATTTCCTTGCTACATATCCATACTTGATCCATGTCGTTTGTCATATTAATATACGTGACCATTGATGGGTTTAGTTACGTTACATGTAACAAAGACCGCTTTGATCCTATATTGATATGAATGATGGACTGGATTGATTGGAGATGTTTTTGGTAATGATAGCAAATTTTGAGCTCATAAGGTTATGTTGTGATATACAATTATAAAGTGTTTTGTATATATGTGGTCCAAGTGGGAGATTGTTGGATTTAATCTGTATGGGGCATACATATATATATATATATATAATAATTGTATATTATAGGCTGTCATAAGATTGAGCCCAATTAAAATGATCTAATAAAGTATAAAGTTTTAGGCTTTAAAGCATCTCATAAAGTATAGACTCATTTATGTGTAAAGACCTAAAAGTCTAATTTTTATTTTTATGATGAGCCAAAATAGAAATAAAACAAATTAAGTCAGTTATAAATGGTTATGGTCCCTGAGTCATACATATAACGTATTTTTTTCTGACATCCTATCATTAGAAAAGAGAGAACTTCTTCTTGGAGAAAATGTATTGACTCAGAAGATCAAGAACCGAAATATTCAAGAATTAAATCCGTTCATATGGATTCAGGTATGTTTCTGCTAAATTTCTTGATGAATTAACATGAGATTTTGGATTTAATGATTGTTTTTATCTATAAAATTTTCTCCCAACAGTTAGATATTGTTTGGTTGACAGCTTCTATTTGAGTGTTATTTCTGTAACAACGATCAGTTACAAGGATCTATCTTTCATCAACCTTAAGGGAAGAGTGCTAGCAATCTTTTGGTTGTCTACAACAAAGCTTATTTTTTCTACTGAGCTAAACTAGTTGGTAGAATTTGCGGTGAACAAAAAGAACCGTATAACTGCAAGATGGACACTTCACCAAAAATCCATTGTTGGTGACTTAGTCATAGAAGATCTAAGCAATGACGGATACATCAGGTATTAATATCAGATTTGCATGCAGACATTATTTATTATTTCTTGTCGTGTTGTTGTTTCCTTAATTGGATATTCTTCACATTCCAACTTTTAAAAAAATTAAATGGTTATTTTTTTTTTTCGCAGAAAAAGAAAAAAAAAATGGGATGGTTCTTAGGCTTATAATCAGCTAGTAATCTTTACTCCTATCTATTTCATCCCTGCAGAAAATCTGACCATATATTGCCTGTTAGAGACATGGGAAAGCTGAAAGATACAAACATCATACAGATTGGTAATGACTTTGATCCATTTAAGCTTCCAAATGGTAGCAAAATCGCACTGGATCGAATACATCAGAGACAAGAGAGTCGACAAACTTGAATTGAAGTGAGTGGGAGATCAAATATAAATATAGTCTGTGAATATTAAGCTTTCTAGTTTGTTATAGTTTGTGTAGAATTTGGTTGTGATAATTGAGCCAAAATATTCGACTACAATAGTAATTTCATATCAAGGCTCTGGTTGGCGCTTGATAGGGTTAATAAAGATTTTTCTTTTTTCTATGACATAAGCTTGCTTGCCCAGTGGGGGAGCCAGCCCCTGACTTCAGAGGTGCGTAAACTTTTTTTTTTTTTGGAGCAGTAAATAAGATACATGTTCCATAGGTTTTTTTTTTTTCCCTCAAAAAGTATCAGACAAACATGTATATAAGAAAATCATAAAACATGTTACAATAGGTGGTGAAATTTTCATTCTTTAAATGACTGCATAATAGCTTCATTTCAACACCAGTGAAAATTTCTTTCTCGATGCAGACGACTAAACAATCATTCATCCATTTAAAGGAAATATTTGATAATTATTAAACAAAATTAAGGTGTTGTCAATAGATCATAGAAAGCATCCGCAGCCATTCAAAATATTTTATTGTTTTATTGATGTTCTTCAAAACTACAATTTTTCCAATATGTTAATAGACCTCATCAGAGAAGAATAGAAAAAAATAAGTGGGAATAATTTCATTTTTATACCTTGTATTTTGAGGTTATCATAACTTTAAACCTTGTATTTTAAACTTCAACACTATTATACCTTTACATTTTAAACTAATGTTAAATTCTTACTTTTTTTCAAGTCAAAGTTTGACTTTAACTGTGTAACATGCTTAAATATCCTTTACATTTTAAAAATTTAACCTTTTTCTTAAAATCTTTAATATATTGTTCAATATTACTTTAAAAGTACTTGGTGTGTTTTGTGATCAAATTTAATTATTAACTGAGAAAAGGTAAAAACTTAACATGAATTTAAAATATGAAGGCATAAAAATGTTAAAGCTCAAAATATAAGGGTGATTTTTCGATAACCTTAAAATGCAAGGTATAAAAATAATAATAACCCAAATAAGTATGAGAAATTACGATGAAGAAAGAATAAGACAAATACATATACGTAAGAGCAATGTTATTGAAAAATGTTGCAATTTCTTATATTAAATGATCATGTACTTTTCATTCAAGAAAGTAAATAAAAAAAAAAAAAAAAAACAACAAATTTCATTTGAAAAATGAAAACAAAATCCCTTCTTTCCTTCTGTTTGTCATTTCCCTTGCCCCCTGTACACCACAGATGTCTCAAATTTTGTCTCTTCTTGCTTCTTTTTTTTGGGGCCAACGAGCTTTTACGGTTGGTGAAAAAGCAAAGTTTTAGTAGGGTCTTATAAAGAGATAAGAAAATTTGAGCGTGAGAATATATGAAAAACCATAATAATTTTAAAGAAAATCTTTTGTGGAAAAATTTTTCGGTGGGGTTGACAGCCCCTACTCGTCCTAACATAACTCTGCCGTTATTGTGCTTGCCCAACACATCTGCCACAAATATTCCCACTGTTTATAGTTGCAATTATCAACTTCTTGATAGGATGTCTCTGTTATGTATGCTAATAAAGTGTAAATATTTTTTAATATCTGGCATCAAATTAATAACAACTCTTGCGACGTGCACATATTTTACCTTTTGAGTTATTTCATTAATATTTATAATTCACTATTTAAATTGATACCTATCATCGAATTAATAACAACTCTTGTGACATGCACGTACTCACGACTAATTAAGGGGGGTTATTCTTAGGGATTGAAAAAAAAAAAAAAAAAAAACTTGCAAGGGGGCTAAGGTTTTCTATCAAAAATAAAAAATGAAAAACGATAACGATACCAAATGGATGTGTTTTTAAATATGAAGAAGCAATGAGCTCATGAACGGGGCATGTTAGAAGGCCGCAAATTGGGTTGACTTCAATTCTTTGACAGACGCAAATTCAAGAGGCTTTTAAAGTTGAAGAATTAGAAATTTGATATATATATAATATATATATGTATGTATGTATGTATAAATTGACATGTATAAATATATATATTTGTACTTGCATGCATATATTTGTATACTATTGAGGAACGTGCCTGAGTCACGTTCTCGTCAACGACAAAAATATTATTTTCTTATTTTTTTTTTCTTTCAGAAGGATTACTAGCTATGATCAAAGTGACTCAATACAAACAATATTATTTTTTTCTAAATGTTCCTCATGAAAATACATAAATAGTTATGCTAAACAACATAAAATTAGAATCAAATTTGAATAAATATTAATTTATATAAATTCTTAGAATGAAATTCTTAATTATAATAAAAAAATTATATGAATTTCTGAATAATACTATATCAACGTGTTGTAGTCGGAAAATTATATAAAAAGATATACAGGGATGAAATCATTCTTTTTGATTGGTTCAATAATTTCCGAGTCAAATACTTTTTTTTTTTGTGTTGGTCATGTAAGATACTTTTTATTATTAAATTTCTACTTCCAGTATTTATGTATAGTACAGTACTTATCTTAACTCATTTTTATACCCAAAAGAACTTAATAAAAAAATAAAAAGAAAAGATGGTACAAAAGAGAAATTTGATTATGTTGACGTTCATATATAGTTAACGTCAATAAAGATTAATATTTGGGAGTAAATCATCTTTTTCAAGCCTTTTTTTAAGTAAACAAGCGAAGTTTTTGAAAATTAAAAGGTGACCTTTTGTGTATATCAATGAGATATTAAAGTACATCATAGTGTATTGATGCTAACTAGATATACTGCAGTACATCAATAATGTACTTATCTTTATAATTTATTATTGATTAACTTAAAAGCTTATTCACTCAAGGATTTACTAGTTTTTCGATGATAAATTATTAGCAATGATAAACTAATTTATTAGTAACAAACCATGTTGGAAACAAAGTGCGCAGCGGAATTTTAAGAATTTTTTTCATCAGAGTATTTTCCAAAACACAAGTTTGACATGTTATATGTATAAATTAAACAGATCTTACTAACCTCAGTATGCCGAAGAACCTCCGCGACCTGTGTAGAGAAGTAACGTTCCAGAAGAGCCTCAACCAACTGGTCTTCTTTGCTATTCTCTATCCACAACCGGAGTGAGTGTGGGCTCACACGTACAGCTCTTCCACCGGTGACTCTCCTTCCAACCAACAGAGAGAACCCAAAGCTAGTGTTCGTGATTTGTGAACAAAAGCTCTCAGGGAGTTTTCAGATGCTCACTAGAAGAGTATCACTCTTAATCTCTCAAATTGATCTGAGTAAATCATTAGACTCACTCCCTTTTTATACCTATTGGTCCTTGGGGTCAGTCCATATCAGATTAGGTCTCAAAAATCGAAATATAATCAAGTTCGGATCAATATCTGATAAGATACGCGTGAAAAACGCGTAATCTTAGCTGTCGCGGTCGGCATGCCGAACTGTGAGATAGGCAGGCCGAACTGGCCAGTTCGGCAGGCCGAACACGTCATCCGGCATGCCGAACTGCCGAGAAAAAATCTCCGCGAATCTTTTATTTTCCACCCGAGATTCTAAAGGATAAAGTCTCAGTTTTGATTCAAATAGCCCAATAAAAAAGATATCTGATCAAAACAAACTTTATCAAGATAATCTCTAAGAAAATAAATCAATTCACAATAATTCTACAAGTTTATCTTGTTCTAATTGTCCAAAATTAAAACAACCGATAAACAGACAAGAACTATCCGAACGCCATAATTCAACAAGTTCATCTTGAACTAATTTCTTACAAAATTAATTCAACCGATAAACAGACATGAATTATTTGATTCTTATAAATTTTAAACCAATCTGATAAATCCGACATAAGTCACCAATTATTGGAAAAGCACGCCGTGTCGTTACAGGATTTTGTGAGCTAGCAAAGGGGACCAAAATGGACCTATAAAGTTCAAGCTCATGATAACTATGAAACCCAATATCCCAGATATACATTTCACAATTATCAACTCCAACGCTACTCCACTAAAAGCTTGGAGCTGCACTCTCGAACTTTATAGAATTACGAAGCTCGTGTAGCTAAGTCTCCATGACATATCATAGTGTATCGCATCCCCATATGATCATCCATAATCGGCTTAAGGACAAGTTCTGTCTTACCTTCCCGATTATTTTTATCTTACGTTCCATTGTCTCACCATTAGAAAACTTACCATCCAAAGATAGTATACCATTCGGTTACACCTATGTATCCAAATGGTTGAGCGCTCCAGTTTTCCAATTACAGGACAACGCATATAAGAGGATATCATTACTCCTAAAGAGGAGCTATGGATTCCATATCTATGAATAACAAGTCTACGCTATCAAGAGTCATGCCTCCAACGTACCGGCATGCATGCCACTATAGAGATGTGGGAGTCACCCATTGGTACATCAAAAGACACAAGTCGAGACAACGGGCCCATTATTCATCTCAGGATTAAGATACAATACAAACGACTGTCTAAAGTGAATCGATTTGCCAAGACAGAATTATTAATCCAAATCAATTCACTTTATGTCCCGATCCAACACATCGTCACCTATGACAACGCGCCAATGTTTCTATTCACGGAGTCCAACTCCGATGGCCAAGACAAACCATCTCCCAAAAGGGATATAGACAACATAACAATCTTTACATGAATAAAGCGCCCAACTTTATTCCCTCGATTGCGGATCATATATTTTAGACCATCACCTTAAGAGTCGTGTCTACCGCATAATCATCCCATCATATGCCCAACTCTTAAGGTTTAGATTGACAGTCTCAGACTACTGTTTGCTTATCATACATTCAACGAATATGAACGTAAAGAGGACAATATTTGGTATGAATAAATTCTTTATTGATAAAAATGTCTCCAAAAACGTATTACATTTTTACTCCTTAGAGCATACATGTCTAACAATCTCCCACTTGCACTAAGTGAGTAAATACTGCAAATTTCGCATCCCCATAGCTTCCACATGCCTTTCGAAGACTCTCCCAGAAAGTGTCTTCGTAAATGGATCAGCTAAATTGTCCTCTGACGCGATCTTGCACACCGTGACATGCCCGCTCTCAACGAAGTCCTTTATCACATGATACTTCCGATCAATATGCTTACTCTTCTTGTGAAATCTTGGTTCCTTAGCATTAGCTACCGCCGCACTGTTATCACAGTACAGTGATACCGCTTTATCCACACCAGGAACTACCTCAAGATCCCCAAGGAACTTGCGGAGCCACACTGCTTCATTCGAAGCATCACAAGCCGCCACATACTCGGCCTCCATCGTTGAATCCGAAGTGCAATCTTGCTTCGCACTTCTCCAACTGATGGCACCGCCACTTAGAGTAAACACAAACCCTGAAGTCGATTTCCTAGAATCCAGGCAGGATTGAAAATCCGAATCAGTGTATCCTAGAGGAGTTAAATCCTCACCCGAATACACAAGCATATACTCACGAGTCCTTCTCAGGTACTTGAAAATATGCTTTACCGCAACCCAATGGTTTGGTCCTGGATCCGCCTGAAATCGACTCACAATCCCGACCGCATAGCTAATATCTGGTCGAGTGCAAAGCATGGCATACATGAGACTACCCACTGCCGAAGCATAAGGTACCTTCTTCATGTATTCTCTTTCTTCATAAGACTTTGGAGAGTCTTTCTTAGAAAGAGTAATTCCAGACCTAGATGGTTGCCCACCTTTCTTGGAATCCTGCATTGCAAACCTCCTGAGAATTTTATCTATGTAGCTGGCCTGTGACAAAGCTATCATTTTGTTCTTCCTATCCCGAAAGATCTGGATACCGAGAACAAAATTAGCCTCACCCAAGTCCTTCATGTCAAACTGCTTGGTCAACCATAATTTGACCGATGACAATGCCCCAACGTCATTGCCAATTAGCAGAATGTCATCTACATAGAGTAGTAGAAAAACCACCTTCCCATTCTTAATGTGTTTGTAAACACATGGTTCATCCACATTTTGTGAGAACCCATAAGTCTTGATCACTTGATCAAATCTTATGTTCCAAGAACGAGAAGCCTGCTTAAGTCCATAAATAGACTTTAGCAACTTACAAACCTTACCCTCTTGACCCGTGACCTTGAACCCGTCTGGTTGTTCCATATAAATGGACTCATCAAGATAGCCATTCAGAAAAGCCGTCTTGACATCCATCTGCCAAATCTCGTAGTCGAGAGCGGCAGCTATGGACAAGAGAATCCGGATGGACTTAAGCATGGCTACAGGCGAAAAGGTTTCCTCATAATCGATTCCTTCCTTTTGCGTATAACCCTTAGCTACCAGTCTAGCCTTAAAGGTTTCGACCTTTCCATCCACTCCTCTTTTTCCTCTTGTAGATCCACTTACACCCTATGGGTTTTACCCCTTCGGGAAGATCCACAAGCTCCCAGACACGATTAGTCTCCATAGACTTCATCTCAATGTTCATGGCCTCTGTCCAGAGTCTTGAATCAACATCCTCCATAGCTTCTGCGTAAGTATAAGGATCCCTGTCATGTTCATCCGGTTCAGCCAAAAAGACCTCCCCATTGAACATATACCTCTCAGGTTGACGCCCGATCCTCCCACTACGCCGAAGCCCCTGAGGTTGTTGTTCAGGTTTGTTTGGTTTTTCTACACCGATCGGAATGGTTTCGTTCGGAACCTCTGGAGTAAACGGATTACCCCTCAACTCCTCAAGCACCACTTTGCTTTGAGGTTTAAAGTCGTTCATGTAACTCTCCTCAAGGAAAGTTGCATTAGTTGAAACCATGACTTTATTTTCCTTTGGGTTATAAAAATAACCCCCTTTAGTCCCTTTTGGATATCCTACAAACACGCAAACTTCTGAACGTGCTTCCAACTTATTCGGATCCTTAAACAGGACATGAGCTGGACATCCCCATATGCGAATATGGTTTAAGGATGTCTTCCGTCTTGTCCACAACTCGTGAGGAGTTTTAGGGACCGATTTTGAAGGCACATTGTTCAAAAGATAACATGCGGTTTGTAGTGCATATCCCCAAAAGGATAAAGGCAATGATGAATAACTCATCATGGACCGAATCATGTCCAACAAAGTCCTATTCCTTCTCTCCGCTACGCCATTCTGCTGCGGAGTGCCCGGCGCAGTCAAATGGGATAAAATCCCATTCTCTAACAAGTGTCCCAAGAACTCATCAGAAAGGTATTCCCCACCTCGATCAGATCGAAGTGCCTTTATGGGTCTACCCAATTGCTTTTCCACTTCAGCCCGAAACTCCCTGAATTTATCATAAGTTTCGCTTTTGTGGTGCATTAGGTACACATACCCATATCTTGAGTAATCGTCAATAAAAGTAACGAAGTACTCATACCCTCCTCGTGCCCGGATGTTCATCGGTCCGCAAACATCACTATGCACAAGTTCTAGAACCCCTTCGGCCCTATTGCCCTTAGACCCGTATGGTCTTTTGGTCATTTTACCCTCCAAACAAGATTCACATTGAGGTATAGATTCCACCTTTAAGTGACTTAAAGGTCCATCCCTTACCAACCTTTGAATCCTATTTAGGTTAATATGGCCAAGGCGCAAATGCCAAAGATAAGTCTTATTAGAGTGAGAAGTTTTAAGTCTTTTTGAGTTATTATCATTTATCTCAGCATTAAGCAACAAGTCCATCTTAGGTTTGATAAAATATAGATTATTTTGCATCCATCCAGAACAGATAAAAGATTTGTTTTTACGAATCACCACTTTTTCATTAAAAGATACCACGTAGGAGTCTTTAAATAAAGAAGATACAGAAATTAAATTCCTTTTAAATTTAGGAACATAAAAACAATCTCGCAAAATTAAACTCCTATAATTATCAAAATAAAGATGGACATCTCCCACTGCTTCCGCTGAGACCAAGGATCCATCGCCCATCCGAAGCGTTAAGTCTTCACGAAGTAGACTTCTCGTTTCTTTGAATCCCTGCAGAGAAACACAAACATGATTAGTTGCACCAGAATCTATGACCCAAATGTCACTGGATTCCTCAACCAAACAAGTTTCTAAATATAGAAGATCACACCTACCTCCCTTGGAAAGGAAGTCCTTGCAATGCTTCTTTATATGCCCGACCTTACCACAAAAGAAGCACTTAAGCTTCTTTGGGTTCTTCTTCTTCTTCTTCTTGCTCTTGGTAGCAATAGGAATAGAAGACTTCCCACTCTTGGCCCGTTGTTTCTTTCCATTCCCAGAGTTAGGATTGGAACCAGAAGCAGCTACCATATTGGCCTCTCCACCAGCAGGAGACTCCCTGATCAGCAGTTCAAACTCCTGTAACTGTTTCATCAGTTCTGTCAAGGTCATATCCCGTCTATTGCTCAAATTAAAAGTAGCTCTAAACGGAATAAATTCCTTAGACAGAGTCTCAAAGACCATAGTCATCTGAGTTTCAGCATCGATGTCGGCTCCATTGGTTTGAGCCTCAGCGAGGTAACCCATGACCAACATCATGTGCTCCTTTACAGATGTCCCCGGTCTCTGTCTACAGTTTAAGAGTTTCCGAAGCGCCCCTTGCCGCTTTGTTATGGCCTGGCCTCCAAACATGTCCTCAAGATTATCCAAGATCTGCTTCGCAGTCTCATAATCCTGATGTTGAGCCTGCAGCACGTTATTCATGCTAGCCATAACATAGCAGCGGGCCTGATCATTAGCATCTTTCCAGCGTTCGTACGCTTGGAATTGCTCATTAGTTGAGTCTCCCGTAGGCTCGGGAGGACAAGGAGTTGTCAGTACATACTTCAGTTTCTCAAAGGATAGGACGATGTCCAGGTTCCGTTTCCAATCGTTATAATTCTCACCGGTTAATTGGTTTTTGTCAAGTATCGATGATAAAGCGTTTTTAGACATTTTCAATCTACAATAAAGAATCATATACCAAACATAAGCAAACATATTTAATAATTTAGTAAGATAACACAATCATGTAAATTATACAAATGTGTTTATGTGTCAAAACCTTGAAAATATCACAACCTTACAACGATAATTCCCAACTCAGAATTCAACAAGCTCCTAGGGGAGTCATGCCAAATTCAATCAGGAACACGGATCCCCTCCTGATTAATATATGCCATCCAGGACCCGTATGATCCAGCATATACTAATAATCGTTTCTTTGGCCATTAATTTTATTAACAGAGCTCCTAGGGGAGGTTAATAATAAAATTAACGTGAGTGTATAACCACCGTTTCAATATTTTATCCATGATTTATAATCACCACCTAGGGGTGTGCAACCATAAATCATACTAAAATACCTTATCCTTTTAGAGATCCAATCTGGTACATAATAGAAATCCCTTCCTAGGGGTTGGGACCATCATGTTCTTCCTATGGACCAACGATGGAGGCCTTAGGTTCTCTCTTCGAAAACCTTCACCCACTCAATCTTTTGAAGTCAAGGTTTTATTTTAAAATTATGCATGAACAATTTTAATATGAGCGGCACTCCCTATTCTATATGACATGTTATCAATATACATGGTAAATCATATTATAATGCAGACAAGCAAAGCAATCAAGCAAAGCTACAAGCATAATAATAATAACCGTAATATTATGGTTCCACCCTAGAGAATAGAAAAACTAAGATTACAAGAGAATAATCGAGACATTTATCGATTCTTCATCCTTGAATCCTCAAGCTGTATCCTTCTTCATGTAATATCCATCTTCAAGTCCTCAATCCCGTATGAATCGAACACTTCATATTTCCGGTCATATCCAAATTTAATGTTTCTCAGAATCGTCCCAAAAATAAAATTAAAACTGCACCAAAAATTGCACCTTTTCTGGACACCTGGATGCTCTCTGTCGGTAGGCCGATCTAGGTGATCGGTCTGCCGATCATGGTGGTTCGGCCTGCCGAACATGAAGGTTCGGCCTGCCGGCAGAGCACCAAAATTTCTGCCCCACTGTCGGCCTGCCGGACCATACGTCCGGCCTGCCGATCTGTGACCTTCGGCCTGCCGAACTGTGAGGTCCGGCATGCCGACCGAGCAGAAAACACTCAATCCAGAAAATACAATTTTAATGCAATTCATCAATTTTATTTTCAACAATTCAAAAACACAAAATTAGAGACTCAGGAAATACCTGGAGGCGCCATCATCTATCTTCAAGATCCGACTTCTCGTTCTGTCTTCTCCGAATAATTATTTAATTACAAAATTCTTACAAATTAAATAATAATTCCTAGACGGAGATGATAGTCCGCCATCTAATTACATGAAAAACTTAGATACACATTCTAACCTCTAAGGAACCATAACCGGTATTAATTAATTAATAAATAATTAAACAACAATTTAATCAACCATAATTAATTAATAAACATCCACCATATAATCCATGACAACATATATATTATATAGAAACCTAGAGTGCCATCTCTCTATAAAATTCAATTCAAGCATTGGAGAGATTAAGATCACAAAATTTATGCATATAACATGATCACAAACTTGCAAATTTATGTAAAAACCTCGGCTCTGATACCAATTGTTGGAAACAAAGTGCGCAGCGGAATTTTAAGAATTTTTTTCATCAGAGTATTTTCCAAAACACAAGTTTGACATGTTATATGTATAAATTAAACAGATCTTACTAACCTCAGTATGCCGAAGAACCTCCGCGACCTGTGTAGAGAAGTAACGTTCCAGAAGAGCCTCAACCAACTGGTCTTCTTTGCTATTCTCTATCCACAACCGGAGTGAGTGTGGGCTCACACGTACAGCTCTTCCACCGGTGACTCTCCTTCCAACCAACAGAGAGAACCCAAAGCTAGTGTTCGTGATTTGTGAACAAAAGCTCTCAGGGAGTTTTCAGATGCTCACTAGAAGAGTATCACTCTTAATCTCTCAAATTGATCTGAGTAAATCATTAGACTCACTCCCTTTTTATACCTATTGGTCCTTGGGGTCAGTCCATATCAGATTAGGTCTCAAAAATCGAAATATAATCAAGTTCGGATCAATATCTGATAAGATACGCGTGAAAAACGCGTAATCTTAGCTGTCGCGGTCGGCATGCCGAACTGTGAGATAGGCAGGCCGAACTGGCCAGTTCGGCAGGCCGAACACGTCATCCGGCATGCCGAACTGCCGAGAAAAAATCTCCGCGAATCTTTTATTTTCCACCCGAGATTCTAAAGGATAAAGTCTCAGTTTTGATTCAAATAGCCCAATAAAAAAGATATCTGATCAAAACAAACTTTATCAAGATAATCTCTAAGAAAATAAATCAATTCACAATAATTCTACAAGTTTATCTTGTTCTAATTGTCCAAAATTAAAACAACCGATAAACAGACAAGAACTATCCGAACGCCATAATTCAACAAGTTCATCTTGAACTAATTTCTTACAAAATTAATTCAACCGATAAACAGACATGAATTATTTGATTCTTATAAATTTTAAACCAATCTGATAAATCCGACATAAGTCACCAATTATTGGAAAAGCACGCCGTGTCGTTACAGGATTTTGTGAGCTAGCAAAGGGGACCAAAATGGACCTATAAAGTTCAAGCTCATGATAACTATGAAACCCAATATCCCAGATATACATTTCACAATTATCAACTCCAACGCTACTCCACTAAAAGCTTGGAGCTGCACTCTCGAACTTTATAGAATTACGAAGCTCGTGTAGCTAAGTCTCCATGACATATCATAGTGTATCGCATCCCCATATGATCATCCATAATCGGCTTAAGGACAAGTTCTGTCTTACCTTCCCGATTATTTTTATCTTACGTTCCATTGTCTCACCATTAGAAAACTTACCATCCAAAGATAGTATACCATTCGGTTACACCTATGTATCCAAATGGTTGAGCGCTCCAGTTTTCCAATTACAGGACAACGCATATAAGAGGATATCATTACTCCTAAAGAGGAGCTATGGATTCCATATCTATGAATAACAAGTCTACGCTATCAAGAGTCATGCCTCCAACGTACCGGCATGCATGCCACTATAGAGATGTGGGAGTCACCCATTGGTACATCAAAAGACACAAGTCGAGACAACGGGCCCATTATTCATCTCAGGATTAAGATACAATACAAACGACTGTCTAAAGTGAATCGATTTGCCAAGACAGAATTATTAATCCAAATCAATTCACTTTATGTCCCGATCCAACACATCGTCACCTATGACAACGCGCCAATGTTTCTATTCACGGAGTCCAACTCCGATGGCCAAGACAAACCATCTCCCAAAAGGGATATAGACAACATAACAATCTTTACATGAATAAAGCGCCCAACTTTATTCCCTCGATTGCGGATCATATATTTTAGACCATCACCTTAAGAGTCGTGTCTACCGCATAATCATCCCATCATATGCCCAACTCTTAAGGTTTAGATTGACAGTCTCAGACTACTGTTTGCTTATCATACATTCAACGAATATGAACGTAAAGAGGACAATATTTGGTATGAATAAATTCTTTATTGATAAAAATGTCTCCAAAAACGTATTACATTTTTACTCCTTAGAGCATACATGTCTAACAAACCATAGTTAATAAGTAATATACTAATGTTAATTAGTGAAGTATATCAATGATATAATAGTGTTTATCAATGACATACCATTAAAAAAATGTCATTTTGCTAATTTTTAAAAATTTTAGCCAATTTTCTTGATTGTTGAAAAATTCAGCCATTTTATTTAAAAAGTTCATCAAAAATAGGTCATTTGTCTAAGTTTTTGTTTTTAAATTAATAACTTTAATATCATTGTGGTAAAGTTGAGGTATGGGTTAATAGCTCTAGAGTTTTCAATTCTTTTAAAAGTTGCAATTTGATATCTAATCTTTTAACACGTGTCATATCTTGTCTTTTTAACCCCCTCAGCTAATTGTTTTAAAAAAATCACCCCATTTTTCTTTGCTAAGCGTGTCCTCGTTTGTGTCTTTCATAAAATTCCTAAATGTGTAAATGGGTTGAACTAGGCAGCGATAGTTTTTAATCTTTTTCTTGTGGGTTACATTTTTTTTTTCTCCATCACTGGTTTCTGTCCATGACGTGATTTATGTTGCCAAATCCTCGGTGGGTCCGTGCCTTTTCTGTGCCTTAAAATTAAAGATACGCTGTGACATGAATGAGACTATGTAAATATATATGAAAAAGTGACTTAGTATTAAGTTAAATTATTTGAATCAAATAAGATAACACATGTCAAAAGAATAGACTAGCATCTTAAATAGAGTTTGTATCTCAATTAAAAAATGTTAAAAATGCTTTAAGATTTACTTGAACTAACTAATTTATTTCTCACTATAATTTTACTGTCTACTGATTCATTTAAACTAGTTTGTTGCTGGCTTTTTTTTTTTTTTTTTCCCTTAGGTTATTCACATCTCTTATTACTCGTGAGAATTTTCTCAAGAACTCATTTTTATGGGTGACTCAAACTATCTATTATTTTTTTCTCCAAGTTAGTCATATCTCAATTCATATTTTCTATAAGACATATAAAAATGTTACTAAACACAACACAAAAGTAGCAAAAATAAAATAGCTATAGTGAAACTCAAATAATAATAACCAAACAAATTGACCAAAAAAAAGAAAGATATAATTACCAGCTGAAAGAATTGAGGACTTGTAACACTCTTATGTCATTCATATGAGTTGAAAAGTAGGAAGAAGTAGAGGCGATAGAGATCAGTGCCTTTTTCCTCTTTCATGGTTTTTTTTTTTCAGGTTTGTAAAATGGATTCCGTAAATATCAATATATATGTAAGTAATCAGATTTTTTTTTTTTTTATAAAGTTCATGGATGCTTAATAAAAAAAAGAGTTAATTGGTTCAAAATGTAAGAAACGTAATTGATATGCATC
Source organism: Artocarpus heterophyllus (assembly GCA_025403435.1). Taxonomy (NCBI): domain Eukaryota; kingdom Viridiplantae; phylum Streptophyta; class Magnoliopsida; order Rosales; family Moraceae; genus Artocarpus; species Artocarpus heterophyllus. Next base: position 18,477,114 of record CM046347.1, on the reverse strand, counting down.
AAAAACAGATTCAATATTATTTATAGGATTAAACGAGCAAATTAATAAATTGATTTAGAACGTGTGAAATAAATTTAAACATTTAATGTAGATTAACATAATTGGGATTGACCTCTCTTAAAATATAGCCCTCCACGCACAATCTCCAAATGTCAGTGTCAAAGTTTTAGGTCATTTAGTTTTTTTTTCCTCTTAATTTTAATGTAAAGCAGATATGATAGATATACAGTTAATTAAGAAAAAAAATTACAACCTCTGCACATGCCTAGACTAGTCTATGACAGAAATTTTCAAAATAAATAAATAAAATATCTACTAAAATATCCAGGTTCATTCTGTACCAATGGCATACGTATTTGGCACATTGGTGGAGGTACTTGTGTTGTCAATGCTTTAAACGGACGTTAGATAGACCTAAAAATTTGATAGAGAAACATTTGGGGCTGCGAGAACAGTATAAATTGAGGCCAAATCTGGATACTAGATATATGAAATCAAAATAATAAAGATGCCCAACGGCATCCTTTGGGTAATCTTATAGTTGTTACAGGGTGGAGACGATGGGTTAGTCCATGGATTTTCCTTTCTTTTGCCGCATTTTGCTTAAGGGGTTGACGGGAGATAATGAATCAAGCCGCTCACAAGGGCCATGTCCAATGTTACGTAGATAAGTCAACGTTAATATATTTTGATGCAACAACAAGATATTAAACAAGTAGTTTTGTTGGTTGGTAATTTAGTCACATTTTATTCATGAAATGGCATGGGTCTTCTTATCTTAGGAGCAAATCTTGCCATAGACGATCAAGGTCTTTTAATTTGAAATTATCAGTTCGGGCTCTGTTACTTTCTATTTTTTTGTTTTGTCACTATTTTGCTCTTTGGAGTTGTCTCAAAAACCTTAGTGTATTATTTTATTTTCCAAGGAAATTGATATTTTATAAAGTTGCTGTAGGTATCAACATAGTTAAGATATACTAGTAATTTCTAACGTCAATTTCGTTTCACAATTATTAAAAAAATTTGTCAAAAAAATTTTACGTTTTTTATTAAAAAAGCACTTTTCATCTCAATTTTTTTTATTTGAATGACTTACAATCACTTAATTATGTGCGTTTATCTATACATGAGAGCTTTCTTCTTCTTTTTCTTCTTCTTCGTCTTCTGCTTCTTTTGCTAAATACACGGGTTCTTTTATTTAGAAAAACAATTAAAAGGAAGCAAAAGGGTGTAAGAATTTTTAACAACTCGTGTACAACTAGATACAGGCGATGTAGCCTTCGATTCCACATTTTAGGATGAAGACTATCTAGTGATATTTTATTTTCCTTCTTTGTCTCCCTTATTTTAGTTTACTAGGTGTAATCTTCCTCGATTAACTTATGTATGTAAGGTGAGTTTTTGAGTTTAAGAAGACATTGACTCCTTCTGTCTTGATGGAGAGTTTTTGAATTTCACAAAATGAGATGTGGAGTACCTGCTACTATTTCATCACTCAGAAAGATGCGCCACTGTACTAGGGGCTCATGGTTCAATCAATCATGCGAGAAGAAGAAGCTGAGTGACTTAATAATCATTATAAAAAAGAGTAAATTGCTTGGCAAGTTCTTGAACTATTTAAAAGGTGATTCGTTGATCTTTTTTTTATCCTAAACTCGAAAAAAGAGTGTAAAAAAAGAACTCGTCAATTAATTCAATTCTTTTGCACCCTTTTTTCGAGTTCAAAACTTGCTTTCGAAATTGTTTGAATGATATGTCAAAAGTTCTTTGACTCTCCAAAAGTGTTTCCAGTTTAAGCCACAAATATGGCTTCTTAAAAAGTACTTATGAAATAAATTTTGAAAATTGTACCCAAGTGTTTAATAATACATTATAAACTTAAAATATAACATTTTTGTAACGTATTAAAAAATTAAAATCATTTTGATTTATTTAAGTTTTAAAAAAAATATAGTTTCAAATACTTACTAAAAAAGCTACAAGTTTGCTTATCTTTTTCTATTGAAAGCTCAAGCAAAAGTTATGTTAAATAGGCCCATAATAAGCTAAATATATTTGACAATAAAACATCAAACTTATTACAACCAAAATTATTTGCCTTTAGAGCCTAAACTATTGTCAATGCATCAAACTCCATATCAAGAGATCTAGTCCCGCGTTTCTAGCCCAAACCATACTTGAAGCAAGGATTTTAGGTTCAGCTTTACGAGCAACAAAAGCACTATCTAACTTTGTTGCCAAACTTACCATAACAAAACCAGTTACATCTTTTATAGTAGCACTAACTCCCAGAGACTGTTTTGAGATATAGATAGCAGCATCTACATTAAGCTTGTAGCAGTTCATATTTGGCAGATTCCATTTAGCTAGGGTCCTTTTAATACCATGGTCTGGTTTGTTATTGGTCGCCTTCTATCGAGCCTTTTTAAATTCTAAATAATGGTTAACAGTCCTCTCAACATTTTGAAGAGGATATACTCCAAGCCAAATAAAAAAAATAACGCTAACTCCACCTTAGCAAGGGAATTAGTTAGAAGATGAAGCATATACGCAAATGACATTTGCACTAAATTTTTGAAACATAGTTGACTTGAAGATTTTTTTTCATACCTACATAATGTAGTTATTCATCAAATGTGGAGGTAGAAATCACTTAAACTCAACTTATATGGATTGATAAAGTAATGAAATAGTAAAAAAAAATGAATATATGAATAAAAAAGCCTAATCTATAACTAACTACAAAAGCGAAAATTAGAAAGTCAATGATCAAGTCCAGTGATATTTTTACATTAACACAGATATTTTAAACACAAATAATACGAGGAGCTAACTCCTACACGTCCACAACAGAAGAATAATTAATACGATGTTAAATCATGTCAATATTAAAAAGCAAAATTAAAAATGCTAATTTTGTTTTGCTCAGAAACAGCAATGCTAAGGTTAGATAGCAAGTTATAATACTTGGTAAACAGAGGCTATGTAACGTCCCGAAATTTATTTAACATTAATGTAATGTAAATGATGAATTAGTGTGCCATAATTAAAGTTTTAACTTTAATTAGATTATTTGGTTGGATTTTGAATTTTGGTTGTTTTGTTAAACTGATGTATTCAAATGATTTCTCATTTGTTTTAAAATGATGTTTTGAGTTTTAAAACACAACAATTTGTAAAATGTTAAAAATACTCTGTTTTACAAAACTGTGGGCGGCACATGGTTTTCGCACAGTAAAACCGCCCACCGATTTTCTCTATTTATTTTCCTTTCCTCTCTCTCTCTCCTCACTCTCACGAACTCTCTCTCTCTCTCTCTCTTCACTCTCCCTCTCGGCAGCCTCTCTCTCTCTCCAATTTCTTCAAAAAAATTTTGGTTTCCATTCGAATCCAAGCTTCGGAACAGCAAGGAGGAAGCTCGGGGACGTGATTCGGCGACCGAGAACGCGGATTGAAGCTTCGATTCGAGGTTAGATTCGAAATTTCTAAACTTTTTACAAAATTTTCGAATTTGTGTGTTTTCGAAATCTAAGTTTGTTTTAGCTTAGAAAACCGTGGATTTGTGTTAAATGAGCTTAGAACAACTAGAATCTAAGCCTAGATTGAAGAAAAACGGATTTGATTCAAGATTTCCATTTTTCTCCTCTTTTTCTCATTTTCGGATTTTTGAGGATTTTGAGTTTAAATGTTGTTTAAATGATCCCAAACATGTTCTAGAATGTTTTTCTATCAACTATGATTGTTTTTCATGCCTGGGATTTGAGAAAAACAGGTTGGAATCCAGATTTGGATTTTGGGGATCGAGAAACCCGTGGCTGGGATTTCTGGATCTTCCCAGTTCGGCAGGCCGAAGTTCATGTTCGGCAGAACGGAGTGATGATCGGCAGGCCGGTGTTCTTCCGATCGGCAGGCCGAATCTGGGGCAATGTTCGGCAGGCCGAACCTTGTTTCCGGCAGGCCGAACTGTGCAGTTCGGCAGGCCGAAGCAGGGCGTCCGGCAGGCCGACCGAGGCATGGAAAATTTTGTGATTTTTACCCGATTTCACTGTTTTGAACCCTAATTTAAATCCCAACCTTATAGGATGATTTTAATGATACCAATGGCACACTAGGACATCATGAAATGATTTAGTAACATAGAATGTCTCGAACTAGATATTGATTGACTTAGTTTGTATCTAGGATCGTTCGTGGTTCCGTGGAGCTAACGTATAGCGGACCGGGATTACGGTGTGGGGTACCGGCACGAGTACTGAGGTAGGACTTCTATCCTATTCCTTTGGTAGCCTGGTTTTGAAATGATTTGGCTTTGAAAATGATTTCTATCAAAATGTTCTCAACGGTTGTTTGGAAATGGTTTTATCGGTAGTATTTTAATACACCGTGATTATGAAATGAATTTCATAATGAATGTAATTGACAATACTCGGTAATTGGGTTTGAATGATAATGATAACAAACACTAAGGCATGATGCCATATCAGAGATCGGGTCGTGTGACGAACGACCTTGGGGGCAGGTCCCGAAACCCAGCTGGGCCACTACGGTGGTGATATCATGGTTTGCCTAGGTAAAAGTAAATTGGTGTTTTGATTTGACGAGTAGACTGTTCTGTGTCAGAACGGTTCTACTCAATTTATTTATTTATTTATCTAACGTTTTATTTCTGTATAACTCCTGATAATGTTTTGTTTCTTTGCATCAAATTATTTTATAAAACCTAGTCCTACTGAGCCTTTCGCTCACGTTTTATTGTTTTAAATTTTCCCCCCCCCTTCTAGGTGGTTTTCCATATAGGTTTGGAGGAGATTCTTCAGACCGGACTCAGGAGCACTAGGAGAATTTATTTATATTCAGTATTATTATTAATCAAGGCATGTAAGGCTCAACTTTATTTGTACTTGGACTGTAATTGTATTTGTGATATTGTCAGATCCATGTGTGTGCACAAGTTGTGGGTTGTGGAACCCATATTCGCGGTTTTTATTCAATTATTGTTATTTGATTAATGATTTTAAATTCCTTTATAAAAATGTGGTGGAAAAATCTTCTTAATTTTTACTTAATTGGGTTCTCAAACCCCCGATTTTTAATTAAATTCACTTTTAATTAATCTAAATATTCCGCCACGTCACCTCCCGTACTCCGGGGCGTGACAGGCTATCAACTAACTCCTCACAGTGCTAACAATAACGACGCTTTTGAATACATTATAAGCTAATTTTTTTTAGATGAAAACATATGACATGGCTAAAAATTTGAAATGATAGTAAGGTAAATCGGAAACAAATATAAAGTAGGTGTGTGAAAGAAAGTATATATATTATTTATTTGTTCTTAAATTTAGAAGTCCACAGACAGTAGAATTAAAAAAGAAAATTGAACAAAAATACTGCAGAAACAGATATAATGGCAAGTCTTGTTAGAGAGATTGTAAGATATCTTTTTAACATGTTTGAAATCAAAAGAACACATTAGAATGAGTAAAAAACATATTTTTTAAAGTGTTTTAAGTCAGCACGGAGCATTATCACGCTCAAAATTGAGGCGGCGGCACTAAAATGAACAATCAGCATTTTTTGGACAAAAGGCAAAGCGTATAGGGGCTATGTCAGAGTTTCCAGTGCCTAGGTGCTTATCTAATTTCAACTTGCAATTTTGCACAGTAAAAGCTAGCACTTTTGAGCTGATTCATAGTGAAAAATTGTTTTTTAGAGATGTTCTGAACCGGTGTTCTGAACCGGTGTAATCATCGATTGTATGCTTTTATATAAACTTGAACATCTATTAGCAATAGACACATCTGTTCTAATAGATTTATTGATACAAGAATAGACACCTACCTTCACGTTTGAAGAGGTACCTTTGTTTAAAGGTTGTATGGATTGAACTGGTTGTGTCCTTTCATCAAATGGCACTCCTGTCCTTTTAAAAACTTTAGAATTATTATAAAATTCATATCTTGTTCTGGAATACAATATTATTGCTAAATATAGTGTTCAAGTGTCTATTGTATCTTGGGGGTAATTTGCCACAAAAACTATATAGCAAACTTGAATAAGTGACGGCAAACCTTTAAGGTAAATGTTTTATACACGCTTCAAACACATTCCATTTTAAAAAATTATTAGCCTTTATTCTCCTTTTACATACAAAATTCTCTAACAATCTTAAAGGTTTTATTTTACTGCGATAGAGGCCGAAAAGAATATGGCGTCTTTTCTCAACCCAAATGTACAACTCGATCGTTTCGATGGTGTCAACTTCACTCGTTGGAAGGGGAAGTTGTTCTTCTCAGTCACAGTACTCAAAATCGCTTACATGCTTGATCCAAAAACAGGGCCACTCCTAGAACCGAAGGAGAACGATTCTGTTGAAGTGAAGGCTGCTCGGAAGAAAAAAAAAAGATAATGAAATCATATGTTGAAGACATATCCTTAACACCATCTCTGAATGTAACACCCACCTATTTTTATGTAACGGATTATGCTAAGTTAGTAACGACGTTAAGTAATTTTATTAATGATTTATGATTTTATGTTACTAACTATTTATTTTAAGTTCTATGACAGGTGACGATTGCATGGAATCGATGTGCTCAAGTGTTCATGTTAGTTACAATGTATGTTTAATTATGATGCAATGATGTCTTGAATACTATGATGTATTATGTTTTAAGGACAGTTTGGCAGGCCAGACTTTCAAGTTCGGCAGGCCGAAAAGTCTTCCAAGAATCGACAGGCTGATGGAAACCATAAGCAGGCCAAACTTTGTGGAATCGGCAGGCCGATGTGAGGAATCGGCAGGTCAATGACAACTGACGAGCAGTCAGCAGAAATCTCTCCAAATTTATGGTTGAGATAATTACGTTGATTGGGTGGTTTAATGTGATTAATTGGTATAATTATGGATTAATTTTGTCATTTAAGGAAAGGAAACGTTTGACTTTGCATTGATTGGTATTGATTGATATGGTTTCCCCTTGTAAAATTGGTAAAGTATGGTAAGTTTATCTAAATGATTTGACTTCCCCCCAATTTCCTCTCCTTTCTCCACGAAAATTTAGTCCAAATTAGTCAGAAAAATTTCCGACATAAGTGAGGGTATTGAATTTTTTTTTTTACGTTATTCTCATTCACGATAATTCTCTCTCTCTCTTCCTCTCACGTCTTCTTTCTCTCTCTCATTCTGATACGTTTCTTTTATTCTTCTCTTCTTCTTCTCTTCTCCAAGTTTTCTATTCCTCCTCTCTCTCAAAAAATTCTGTACAAATAATTGAAAGAAAAATTGAAATTTCATTGGTTGAATTCGAAGGAATTTGAGAAGAATCATTTTGAGGTAAGAGTTCATTCTCGTTTCAATGGAATCTTTCTTGACATCTGACTGCTATATCTTCCTCTACAAAATTTCGCTTGCTCTGAATTTTTAATATGTTATTCATGTATGAGTTTTGTGATGTTTCTCCAAGTTTCACCTTAATTGGATTTTTCTATGATAAGTTATGAATTTTCTATCCTCTACCACTCATAGTAAAATATTGTTGTTTGGTTATGATGCATGAAAATGTGATTTTTGTTCAAGGGGTAAATGTGCTTTGTTTGCTACGAAATTTGGCAAGAATGTTCATGTATATGTTATGTTATGGACTGCAAAGTTTGGTAAAGTTTTGATGAGTGAATTATATGTTATGAATTTTCTATTGAGACTAGGTCAAGAAACTGTTTTAACAATTTTAATTTTGGACTTTTGTTTATGTGACGTTTTATATGTTTAAATGATTTTATTGATGATGAGATAATTTTATGATATTGAAATATATGTTAGTAAGATTTTAGTATGAATTTTTAAATTAAAATATATGTGTTTTAATTGTTAGGAAATGTTTTCAAAAGATTACTCACTGAATGTCAAACCTAAGTTAGTATTACTATTGGATTTCAAATGTGTGTTTTGACCTCCTCTGATTTTTTTTGAAGCCAATTTTTGGATATGTTAGGGTTATATATGTCTACTATATATATTAATTTTTGTAGATTTTTTCTATGATGTTAGCATGTGTTAAACGGACCTGAGAATAAAGTTGTTCACTGCTTTACTATTGCTGGCAGATTTCATGTTTGAAATGTATGGTTTGTTTTTAGATACTTAAAGTATTTTTATGACTAAAGAAAAATCATGGTAATATGTTTATGTATTAACTTTACCCCTGTCAAGTATGGTGCCTAAAGTATGTGTGAATGTTAAGTTTTTAAGTCTTGAATCCATGTAGGTCAGTGAAGTGTATGTGATGATGATTTTATGTTTTTGATAATTATGGTTATGGATGTATGTTATGAATTATGTTTGTAAGAGATGAATGTATATGTGATGTTATATGAATAAATGTTTTATTCTACGATAATAAGTATTAATTTTATTTTGTATCTTTAAATGAATAAATAGCATGAACACACAAAGGAACGAACACATCGAGACCGCGGCGTCGTCACCAATACATATAAGGTTAAGTAAGCGAGCTTCTAAAGTAAGTACATTTTCACCTACAACATGATATATTATAAAGATTTGAAAACATGTTCTTGATGATATCTATGGTGGTTTCATTTAAAGATATGCATGCTTGATTATGGCAAATTTCAAAGCATGAAAGTTATATATATATGTATCACCTAATAAGTGTTGCACACCAATGTTATGATATAATATGTTATGATGTCATGTTTGGTTTAGGATTAGCTACCCTTCTCATCTCATGACGGCACGCCTACAATGATGATTATGGTGCAACACTTGAGCCCTTAAGATAAAATAGAATAAGTTTTAATTTGGTCAATGTAATGAAAGATATGTTTCTATGAAAATGTGCTTAATGCATTATTATGATATGATGACGACGACGATAATGATGATGATGTTTATGAAATATTTTTAAATTGTGAGAATTATATGTACTTACTAAGCTTTAGCTTATTCAAGTTTATATCATGTTGCAGATAAGGGTAAGAAAGTCATGGATTAGGCGGAGGACATGGAAAGACGTGTGAGCATAAAGAAGATGAATTGTAACCGGAAGAACGCCAATGAAGCAAGTTTTATGATTTAAGCTATGGTTTAATTATTTGAACATTTTTTTATGATGTGTTTTAAAGAATACAAGAACTATGGTTTAATATTTTATTTTATCATTTTAAGAATTTGATCTTCCGCATTTTGAAAAGTTGAAATTGTCTTAAAATTAAGTTATCTAAAAGTTTTTGTCTCTGTCGGCCTGCCGATCTCATTTTTGGCCTGCCGAACTTTGAAAGTTTTTAAACCCTGTTTTGCAGAGCCTCTGCCAACCTGTCGGTTGACGATTTTTGGCCTGCCGAAGTCTCCAGTTTGGCTTGCCGAACTGTGGGAGCAAATAGTTTTAAATGATGTGATGTTTCATAAGTTATGATTTTACTATTTGGTATATTTACTTTATTAAAGGATGTTTATGATCAATTTAATATTCAATTGAATTATTAATAGTATGGACTAAATTATTGAATGTTGTAAAAAAAAAAGTATGTATAGATCCTGGTTACGATTTTCTTAATTACGTTTACAATTAAAGTTCCAAATAAGTATGTAATGTATGAATGTAACGACATCTGTGACGTCTGTAAGGGGGGCGTTACAGGCTTTGGTATCAAAGCAAATTTCCTTTTACAATTCATATCGCCACATGTCAATCCAAGTCCTCCAATTAAGTATGTTTTAAAAGTTAGATGTTTTGATGCAAGTATGAGGATAAGAATGAGGTTTAGATGTTTAATGATTAATGTTCTAGTAGTGAAAACCTGTCTCATATTAGAGGATTATTCATAAGTTCCTAAATCTTTTAGGAAATTGATAATGGATGGTTACAAAAGGATGCAAACCCGCGCCCAGACCAACGAAAGGCTTATGACAATGATCGCTGAGCTGCAGAGGCAACTTGAGGATCAAAGAAGAGAAATTGCAAAATTAAGGGCCAATGGCCAGAATGACGACCGTCGAGGCAATGATGTGCCTCCTCCTCCTCCTCAGCCACAAGTCAATGAAGTCCCAGCTCCTGCTGCTGAACCAAGAGCGGCCTATCAAGAACCTCTTCTAGTCAGATGGAGAAGGGTTAAGCCAGCAGACTTCGAGGGTTCAAAGGATCCGTTAGTCGCTCAAGGATGGTTGAAGACAATTGAGGCCACTCTGAGACTCATGGATTTCACAAACAATGAGAAGGTTCTTTGTGCCTCGTACTGCCTCACCATGGAGACCAGGATTTGATGGGACGACATTGAATAGAGCAAGAATGTGGAAGAGATGACATGGGATGATTTTATTCATGAGTTTAACACGAAGTTTTTCCACATGAACGTTACAAGGAAGTATTATGAGGAGTTCGAGAACTTGTGCTAGGGGGATATGTCAGTCACAGATGTTGTGACAAAGTTTGACCAGCTAGCCCGTTTATGCCCAAGGATGGTTATGGATGAAAGTGAAAGGGTCAGAAGACTGATCAGAGCTGCCCTCCACACCGGAACAACAACAACAACAACAACCAGAACTTGAGGAACAATAAGAGGAAGGGCAATCCTTAAAACCAGTAGGGCCAAGACAACAAGAGGCATAATGATGGTCAGCACAACAACAATAGCAGGCGGTTTCAACCATGCACCAAATGTGGAAAGAAACATCCAGGAGAATGCCGTCTAGGGACAAACCAATGCTTTATTTGTGGGCGTGAAGATCATTTTGTCAAAAACTGCCCCAAACTGATGAATGCCAATGCCCCTCAAAGAGCTCCTCCTCAAACCCAGCTCCATCAGATGCAAGCTACCCTTGAAGGGCCACTTATTAGTCAAGGGAGACTTGAAGCCCCACCAACGAATGCCTGCATCTATGCCATGATGAAAGAACAAGCGGCTGCTGAAGCCTCCAATGTGGTCACAGGTCAGATAACAAGTTTATTTAATGATACTTATGTTCTCTTTGATACAGGTGCTACTCATTCTTTTATATCCATGTCATTTGTTAAAAAGTTAGAGGTTCGTTTAGAGCCTATGAGACAGGGATTCACTACGACACTACCCTCCAGGGAAGTGATATTATCTACGCACTGTCTGCGTACGGTACCCTTATGGATTTCTGATAGGGAACTTTTCTTCGACCTCATTGTGATTGACATGCATGACTTCGATATGATTCTTGGGATGGATTTCCTGAGCAAGTACAATGCTTATATTGAATGCCAGAAACAAAAGGTGATCTTCCATCCAGAAGGTGATCAGGAATTCGTGTATGTTGGCGAGTCTAGAAAGAAACCCAGCATGTTTTTATCTACGATGAAAGCAAGGAAGTTATTAACAAGTGGCTGCATGGGCTATTTGGTGAACATTGTAGACAAAAGCCAAGAAGAAAAGATAAGAATTGAAGATGTGCCTGTAGTTCATGAATATGCAGAAGTGTTTCCTGACGATTTGTCAAGTCCGCCACCGGGAAGAGAAGTCGAATTCGAGATCGAGCTCGCTCCTGGCACCGATCCGATCTCAAAAGCACCTTACAGAATGGCCCCGACAGAGTTAAAAGAGCTTCATACGCAATTAAAGGAGCTACTTGACAAAGGCTTCATCAGGCCGAGCTACTCTCCATGGGGAGCTCCAGTTCTATTTGTTAAGAAGAAAGATGGCACTATGATACTCTGCATCGACTACAGAGAGCTGAACAATGTGACAATCAAGAACAAGTACCCATTGCCTCGAATCGATGATTTATTTTATCAGCTCAAGGGTGCATCTGTGTTTTCAAAGATTGATCTACGGTTAGGTTATCACCAGTTGAAGATTAAAGCAGGAGATATCCCCAAAACTGCCTTCAGGTCGAGGTATGGTCACTATGAATTTGTAATTATGCCTTTCGGTCTGACGAATGCACCTGTGGCCTTCATGGATTTGATGAATCAGGTATTCAAGGATTTCCTCGATAAATTTGTTGTTGTGTTTATTGATGATATTCTTGTCTATTCAAAGAATCAAGAAGAACATGAGGAGCATTTAAGGATTTTGCTGGAGACTTTAAGAAGACACCAGTTATATGCAAAATTTTCCAAGTATGAGTTTTGGCTTGATAGAGTGTCTTTCTTGGGGCATGTTATATCAAAGAAAGGGATTATGGTTGACCCTGCTAAAGTAGAGACTGTTCTCAACTGGAAGCAACTGACGAATGCAAGTGAAATAAGGAGCTTCTTGGGACTAGCAGGATATTATCGGAGATTCGTAGAAGAATTCTCCAAGATAGCAGCCCCACTCACAAATCTGAATCGCAAGGGAAGGAAGTATGAATGGACAGAAGCATGCGAGAAGAGTTTTGATGAACTGAAGAAGAGGCTAACGACAGCTCCAGTATTGGCTATTCCGGAAGGAAATGATGGATTTGTAATTTATAGCGATGCATCCAAGATGGGCCTCGGAGTTGTTCTAATGCAAAATGAAAGGGTGATTGCCTATGCATCAAGACAACTAAAGGATTACAAAAAGAACTATCCTACTCATGACCTCGAGTTAGCAACAGTCATTTTTGCGTTAAAGATATGGAGACACTATTTATATGGGGTCCAATGCAAGATCTTCACTGATCATCAAAGTCTGAAGTACTTCTTCACGCAAAGAGACTTGAACTTGAGACAACGAAGATGGCTAGAGTTGGTAAATGATTACGATTGTGAAATCCTTTATCATCCTGGAAAAGCTAACCGAGTGGCTGATGCTCTAAGTAAGAAGTCAGTTGCCACGTTGATGTCAATGCAAGCAATGTCTCCACCTTTGAGAAAGGAAATTCTAGACTTTGGTTTGGAGCTTTTAGCAGGACAGTTGTCAGCACTCACTCTTGCTCCGACGATGTATGATGAAATTCGAAGAAAACAAGATGAAGATGTAAGTCTTGTAAGGATTAAGCAGAAAATGAAAGAAGAAAAATGTTAAGAGTTTCGTATAGCAGATGACGGAACTTTGTACCTCAAGGACCGCTTATGTGTTCCCAATGTTGATGGCTTAAGGGAAAAGATCTTGACGAAATTGATGACACTCCTTACTTTATTCATCCAGGTGTAACAAAGATGTATAATGATCTAAGGGGTAACTTCTGGTGGTTTGGAATGAAACGTGATGTTGCTTTGTATACGAAGAAATGTTTGACATGTCAGCAAGTCAAAGCTGAACACCAAAGACCTGGTGGTGATTTACAGTCTATTTAGATACCGGAATGGAAATGGGAGGATATAGCAATGGATTTCATTCTATGAACGGTTATGATGCAATTTGAGTAGTTGTGGATCGATTGACTAAGACGGCGCATTTCATTCCTATCAAGATCACTTACTTTATGGAATAGTTAGCGGAACTCTATGTCAAGGAGATTGTACGACTTCATGGGATTCCCAAGTCAATCATCTCAAATCGTGATGGCAGGTTCACATCTAAGTTTTGGAAGAGTGTACAGACTGCTATGGGAACTAGGGTACACTTTAGTACAACTTTTCATCCTCAGACAGACGGCCAAACGGAGAGGACAAACTTGATTTTAGAAGATATGCTACAGGCTTGTTCTCTCGATTTTAAGACCAGCTGGTGTAAAATGTTACCGTTAGCAGAGTTTGCTTACAACAACAGCTTTCAAGTGACAATTGGGATGGCACCTTATGAAGCCCTGTATGGGCGAAAATGCAGGTCGCCTATATGTTAGCACGAAGCTGGTGAGAAAAAGTTGATGGAAAGCTTCAATTTGAAAGAACTTATTTTGTTAACGAAACTTCTGAGATGATAAAGTTGATAAGAAGAAGAATAGAGACCGCTCAAAGCCGTGAGAAGAGTTATGCTGACAAGAGAAGAAGACCCTTAGAATTCGCTGTAGATGAATATGTGTTTTTTAAAGTTGCACCGATGAAAGGAGTTATGAGGTTTGGGAAGAAAGGCAAGTTAAGTCCAAGATTCATTGGTCCTTATGAAATCGTGAAGGGGATAGGCAAGGTGGCTTATCAGCTGAAGTTGCCTTCAGAAATGTCAGCAATGCATGATGTGTTTCATGTCTCTATGCTCAAGAAGTATGTCCTAGACTCTACGCATGTGATTAAGCCACAAGTGATCGAGATACTAGAAGACTTGAGTTATGAAGAAAAGCCAGTAGAGATACTCGATCGGAGAACCAAGACCTTGAGGAATAAAGAAATTCCATTGGTCAAGGTGTTATTATGAAATCATCAACTAGAAGAAGCTACATGGGAACGCGAAGATGACATGAGATCTAAGTATCTGCAATTATTTTGAGTTTCGAGGATGAAACTTTTATAAGGTGGGAAGAACTGTAACACCCACCTATTTTTATGTAACGGATTATGCTGAGTTAGTAATGACGTTAAGTAATTTTATTAATGATTTATGATTTTATGTTACTAACTATTTATTTTAAGTTCTATGATAGGTGACGATCACATGGAATTGATGTGCTCAAGTGTTCATGTTAGTTACAATGTCTGTTTAATTATGATGCAATGATGTCTTGAATGCTATGATGTATTATGTTTTAAGGACAGTTTGGCAGGCCAGACTTTCAAGTTCGGCAGGCCGAAAAGTCTTCCAAGAATCGGCAGGCCGATGGAAACCATCGGCAGGCCGAACTTTGTAGAATCGACAGGCCAATGTGAGGAATCGGCAGGCCGATGATAGCTAACGAGCAGTCAGCAGAAATCTCTCTAAATTTATGGTTGAGATAATTACGTTGATTGAGTGTTTAATGTGATTAATTTGTATAAATATGGATTAATTTTATCATTTGAGGAAAGGAAACGTTTGACTTTGCATTGATTGGTATTGATTGATATGGTTTCCCCTTTTAAAATCGGTAAAGTATGATAAGTTTATCTAAATGATTTGACTTCCCCCCAATTTCCTCTCCTTTCTCTATGAAAATTTAGTCCAGATTAGTTAGAAACATTTCTGACATAAGTGAGGGTATTGAATTTTTTTTTTTACGTTATTCTCATTCACGATAATTCTCTCTCTCTCTCATTCTGAGATGTTTCTTTTATTCTTCTCTTCTTCTTCTCTTCTATTCCTTCTCTCTCTCAAAAAATCCTCTGCAAATAATTGAAAGAAAAATTGAAATTTCATTGGTTGAATTCGAAGGAATTTGAGAAGAATCATTTTGAGGTAAGAGTTCATTATCGTTTCAATGGAATCTTTCTTGACATCCGACTACTATATCTTCCTCTAATAAATTTCGTTTGCTTTGAATTTTTAAGATGTTATTCATGTATGAGTTTTGTGATGTTTCTCCAAGTTTCACCTTAATTGGATTTTTCGATGATAAGTTATGAATTTTCTATCCTCTACTACTTATAGTAAAATATTGATGTTTTGTTATGATATAGGAAAATGTGATTTTTGTTCAAGGGGTAAATGTGCTTTGTTTGCTACGAAATTTGGCAAAAATGTTCATGTATATGTTATGTTATGGACTGCAAAGTTTGGTAATGTTTTGATTAGTGAATTATGTGTTATGAATTTTCTATTGAGACTAGGTCAAGAAACTGTTTTAACAATGTTAATTTTGGACTTTTGTTTATGTGACGTTTTATATGTTTAAATGATTTTATTGATGATGAGATAATTTTATGATATTGAAATATATGTTAGTAAGATGTTAGTATGAATTTTTAAATTAAAATATATGTGTTTTAATTGTTAGAAAATGTTTTCAAAAGATTACTCACTGCCTGTCAAACCTAAGTTAGTATTACTATTGGTTTTCAAATGTGTGTTTTGACCTCCTCTGATTTTTTTTGAAGCCAATTTTTGGATATGTTAGGGTTCTATATGTCTACTATATATATTAATTTTTGTAGATTTTTTCTATGACGTTAGCATGTGTTAAACGGACCTGAGAATAAAGTTGTTCACTGCCTTACTATTACTGGCAGATTTCATATTTGAAATGTATGGTTTGTTTTTAGATACTTAATGTAATTTTTATGACTAAAGAAAAATCATGGTAATATGTTTATGTATTAACTTTACCCCTGTCAAGTATGGTGCCTAAAGTATGTGTGAATGTTAAGTTTTTAAGTCTTAAATCCATGTAGGTCAGTGAAGTGTATGTGATGATGATTTTATGTTTTTGATGATTATGGTTATGGATGCATGTTATGAATTATGTTTGTAGGAGATGAATGTATATGTGATGTTATATGAATGGATGTTTTATTCTATGATAATAAGTATCAATTTTATTTTGTATCTTTAAATGAATAAATGACATGAACACACAAAGGAACGAGCACATCGAGACCGCGGCGTCGTCACCAATGCATATAAGGTTAAGTAAGCTAGCTTCTAAAGTAAGTACATTCTCACCTGCAACATGATATATTATAAAGATTTGAAAACATGTTCTTGATGATATCTATGATGGATTCTATGAGGGTTTCATTTAAAGTTATGCATGTTTGATTATGGCAAATTTCAAAGCATGAAAGTTATATATATATGTATCACCTAATAAGTGTTGCATACCAATGTTATGATATGATATGTTATGATGTCATATTTGGTTTAGGATTAGCTACCCTTCTTCTCTCATGATGGCGCGCCTACAATGATGATTATGGTGCAACACTTGGGCCCTTAAGATAAAATAGAATAAGTTTTAATATGGTCAATGTAATGAAAGATATGTTTCTATGAAAATGTGCTTAATACACTCTTATGATATGATGATGATGACGATGATGATGATGATGTTTATGAAATGTTTTTACATTGTGAGAATTATATATTCTTACTAAGCTTTAGCTTATTCAAGTTTATATCATGTTGTAGATAAGGGTAAGAAAGTCATGGATTAGGCGGAGGACATGGGAAGGCGTGTGAGCATAAGGAAGATGAATTGTAACTAGAAGAACGCCAATGAAGCAAGTTTTATGATTTAAGCTATGGTTTAATTATTTGACCATTTTTTTATGATGTTTTTTAAAGAATACAAGGACTACGTTTTAATATTTTATTTTATCATTTTAAGAATTTGATCTTCCGCATTTTGAAAAGTTGAAATTGTCTTAAAATTAAGTTTTCTAAAATTTTTTGGCTCTGTCAGCCTACCGATCTCATTTTTGGCCTGTCGAACTTTGAAAGTTTTTAAACCATATTTTGTAGAGCCTCTATCGGCCTGCCGGTTGACGATTTCTGGCCTGTCGACCATGTTCAGCTTGCCGAACTGTGGGAGCAAATAGTTTTAAATGATGTGATGTTTCATAAGTTATGATTTTATTATTTGGTATATTTACTTTATTAAAGGATGTTTATGATCAATTTAATATTCAATTGAATTATTAATAGTATGGACTAAATTATTGAACGTTGTAAAAAAAAAAGTATATATAGATCCTGGTTACGATTTCCTTAACTACGTTTGCAATTAAAGTTCGAAATAAGTATGTAATATATGAATGTAACGACATCTGTGACGTCCGTAAGGGGGGCGTTACACTGAATGTCTGTATGATCTCTTCCATAACATGGGGTCTCCAGTAGAGAGTTAGAACATTCTCGGATACAAGTACAAAATTGAGACGGAAGGTATGAACAAGTTCCTTATCTTGAAATTTTTAGAATTTGTTACCAAGCTGTTCTAGATCAAAGTCATGTATTGCAAGTCATTGCTACAAAACTCAAAGAGTTGAAGGTTAAAATTTTTGAATCATTCTAAGTAGGGGCCACTATTGCTAAATTACCTCAAAATTGAAATGGTTATAGAAAGAAACTCCTTCATCAGAGAGATGATACAACTTTGGACGAACTCCAAAAGCAATTGAGGATCGAAGAGGAGACTAGGTCCCTTGATCCTAATGGAAAGATTCTGGAGTCCTCTAAAGTTAATGTTGTCGAGGCAAGTAAGTTCTCAAAGAATTTCAAAGATAACAATGACAAAAAGCACAAAAGGTCTAGTAATTGCCCGAAAAAGTTTTTCAGCAGTAACTTCTATTAAAAAAAAAAAGCCATCGTCAAAATAAGTACAGGTACCAAAAAGAAAAAAGAAAGAGGAAGTTAACTCCAACAAAGCTAATGTCATTGAAGAGAAATTCGAAGAGATTTGTGCTATAGTCTCGAAAATGAAAACTGGCATGATCACTGAAACCATTATGCCTGTAACAAAGTCCTCTAATCAGGCTTAACTCCGATGCCACCATGCATGTTTCCAATGACAAGAACTTGTTCTTGTCATATGAGTAGAGAAAGAAGGACAAACGGTTCTAATGGGAAACCATGATACAATAGTAGTTGCTAGCAATGGAGTGGTAAAGATTAACTTCACTTCTAGGAAGAAGGTTACTCTGAACAATATATTCTATACTCCCGATATTAGAAAAAACCTTGTATCTGCAAGTCTAATGTGTAAGAATAGACTTAAAATTGTACTTGAGGATAATACATGTAATGTATCTAAAAATGGATCATTTGTAAGGAAAGGGTATTCTAGTGATGGCATGTATAGACTGTAACATTCGCTTCTTGTTAACGAATGATACGTAAGGTTTAACGATTTTATGCAACAATATCATTGATCATCATGACTTAAAAATACACACATGTGTGATATTTAATAATATGATATTTATTTTTACGAAGTTTATTACAAACTAATGATTTTTGCAGTGGATGATCTAGTGAAGTTCCAAGTTCCAAGTTCCAATGACATAAAGTGCCGAATACATGATTATTGTGATATTTCTTATAATGTCTACTTTGGTTATTTATTTGAATTTTTTTTATTTACTTGAATGTGATATTTTAATTTTTAGAAAATTTTAAAATTATTTTTGAATTTTTAGAAATTAATTATATTCTTCTAACACCATTTTCTGATATATGAAAGCATACGAATATATATATATATATATCTGTATAATATGTTCTATATGTAATATATTACTCCTAAAACCCAAACTACATATTGTCTAGGAGGTTTCTTAAAAAAATTGCACGCAATGACATTGACATTTCCAGTTCTTCATCTTCGTGGGTTCAACTTGCAGAGTGAACACATTCTTCCCAAATTCATTTTTAATCTATTTTCTTGAAACTTTCTATGTCCAAAGACATTCTAAACTCATCCAAATCATCATTAAACAATTGACCATAAATGTTGCTTAGAACAAGTTCTCCTCCATTCCTTCCTGACAAAGTGTTTTCATTCCATGCTAGATGGTAGCATTCTAGGTATCTTCGATAATCATCTAAACACTTTATTAAAAAGTAGAGTAATATTTTTCTTAAGATAAACCAAATGCCCATAATTTCTAACTTCCATCCTATGCTCTCTTTGAGATTCTCATCTCTTTTCCCCAACAATACCTTATCACCCACGCTCGATTCCACCATCCCATGTCCCTCTTTCTTGGTTATATTCTTTTTGTGTAGCAGGGCCACATTATAGACCACGACCCATTGCTTCTAATATCCCTCTCTTCCTGTCATTTTCTCTCATTTTCCTATGCCCGAGACACACACCCGAGCAATACACCGTACACATTTGTTGCAATAAGGAATTAACCTCTAGAATCTATGCTCATCACTCTCACCTCACTCCCCAATCCTCATTAAGTCCTTCACAATCCTTTTACAAGCCAAAACTAAGCCCGTCCTCCAAACCAAGAGCTAAATCAACAGGTTTACGGTGTGATCACCATAATCATTTTTAGAGCCAAAATGGAGTTTTGACTAGGTCACAAGGTCGGTTTCACTATCTATGTTCAAACAAAAACTTACTATGATATTATGGGTTGATTTGATATGATTTAATTTTTAGTTTTGTTTAAGAATAATTTTTATAAGATTATTACTTTCAAACTCATACTTTAGGCTGAAAATTTGTACTATGGGATTTTCCAAGAAAGATAAAAATGAGTTTTGATAAAAATTTCTACAATCATTGTTCATATATGTGCTAGGCATGTCTCATAAAAATTTCAGATTTAAATTCACTGTTTTCGACCTCCTAGAGAATTTTGACGAAATGTCATTTTTGTGAATCTTAAATCAATTTCAATTTCGCCGACTTATTTGACAATGTTCTAAAATATGTTTTATGCTAAAAATCACCATCAATGTTTGTTTATGTGTGTCGTTATTTTCCATAGAATTTTGGGCAAATGCGAATATTGGAAGTTTAGATATAGATCGGTGAATGTCCGTTGCTCGGTTGTTAATGCAGTTTTTCCAGCAAGGTTTTTGCAGTTGTAAAATTTAAACTGTGATAACGATACTCATTGTGATCCAATTGTCATAAAATTTAACTGAGGATATGTAGATATGTTAGAACCATCGTGTTAAAATTTCATAGTCATTGAAATTTTGTATGATTTTATAAAATTCTTTGATTGCTAGCTACCCATAACACTATTTCAACAATGGTTTTGTGAATTATAAAATGTGAAACTGGTACTTCCTGTGGCTAGAAATTTATGAAATTAAATTCGATGGTAGGTTTGGATGTTTATGTTTTATAAAAATTTCAAAACCTTTCGAATTTTGTGTGATTTTATGAAATTCATTTATTCATGACTGCCATAGTATTTTTCCAGCAACAGCGTTATGAGTTGAAAATAATGTGAAATAAATACTTATAGCTATCCAAATGTTATGAAAATAAAATCTCAGGCTTCGTATGGACATTAGAAACATTATGCTAAAATTTTAGACTCATTGAAATTTTATGTGATTTTAAAAAAATTGTTGAGTACTGATTATTGAGTTGAATGTGTGAACTTGTCTACAATGTGATGTTATTTGTTTGCATTCTTCTACATGATTAAGCATGGTATTGCTTAATGCCATGCTGATGCATGTGACTTTTTGAACGTGTTTGTGTACTAAGAATGTTTCTTTTATCACTATGTTATAATGTTAAAAAACTTTTGAGGCACTTAAGTCATTGAAAATAGAAAGAAACCATCCACTTGCAAGAGGTTAAGTAATTTGCTACAAGCCATGTGAGTACATTCTTACATGTAATATAATAAAGGTTTATGAAAAGTTTTTGAGAAATACTATATGATATTAATGATTATAAATGAGCATTTCTCCTTCCAATTAAGGACTTTGTACGATGGTTTTAAAGAGCATCCTTTTTGCGAATGTTTTCGACATTTAATTTACAATGCATAAGACATTGGCTTTAAAATATAAATATCTATTAGAAAATTAAAGCATTGCACATTCAAGGATAAAGATAATATTAGTCCTCTAAGGTGGACTGTTCCTCAAGATGGACTTGTCACGTCTAGTTTGGGATTAACTACCTCTATCATCTTATGACGGCGCATCATAATGATACTAATGGGGTAACGCCAAAGCCCTAAATGATAAAATGAATGATTTTAATATGGAAAAAGGAAAAGAGAAAAAATGTTCTTATTAAGTGTACTTTATGTGCTATCATGATTATATCAATGATATAATGACTCATGTTTATGTTTAAAGTTTTTATAATATTTGGTGAGATTTTATACATACTTACTAAGCTTAATGCTTGCTTAAGTTATATCATGTTGCAAATAAGGATAAGGCTACGGCTATAAACGGAGGATGGACGGACATATGTGTGTGCAAGGAATGTGATATTGGAAAACGGAGTCACGTCATGTAATAGAATAATAATAACTTTACATTAAATCTATTTCGTATGATGAGAGACTTATTCAATTATAATGCTTTTGCTACTCTTTTGAACCTGACATTATGTTGTTGGATTGTCGAACTTTAGTTTGTAATAATTTATGTGTTATGATTTGGTTTTACATTTATACATATCCTTACGTTTATCATGCTAAGACTAACTGTTTCTACAGGACTAACTGTTTCTACAGGAGTTGGTTAGCTAAATATTTTGGGTATTCTATCAAGCTAGCCGAGGAGGAAATATTGATCAAGGTAAGTAAATATTGAATCTTTTTGAAATTTGTGAGCATATGATAATGTATTAGTATATATAATGAAATAAACTATTTATTTGTTTTAAAGTAAAGTTTCATTTCATACATTTGTAGAGGAATATTAGTTAATTAAATAAAAAAAAATAGACTAAAATTCCTAGGTCTATATTTAGATAATACTTATGTGTTTGGGTTTTCTTATTAAATAATTAAGAAATAGCGATGAAAGTTAACGAATCATGTGACGTCCTTAAAGGAGTGTTACACAAACTTAGCATTAATAATAATAAAGTTATAAGTTATGCTTATATGATTGACTCTTTTAATGTTTGGTATGCACATTGAGCACACTCAAATTTTAGATATTTGAAATATATGTTTAAGCATGGTTTGATTATTTGTAAAAATATAAAAATGATAAGTGTGAAATTTGTATTCAACCAAAGATGACTAAGAAGCCTTTTCCAAAAACTGAATGAAATACTCAAATATTAGCTTTAATTCATACCAATATTTGTGAGTATAATGAAATATTGACAAGAGGAGGAAGAAGATACTTTTTCACTTTTATTGATGATTGTTCTAGATATACATATATGTACTTAATTAGAACAAAGGATAAAGTATTTGATATGCTTAAACTTTTCAATGCTAAACTTAAGAACCAACAATATGAAAAGATCAATAGATGTGGTAAATATTTTTCAAATGAGTTTAATGCCTTCTGCGAAGAGCTTGGTATTATTCACCAAAAGTCAACCCCTTTTACTCTTCAACAAAATGGTTTGGCTGAAAGAAAGATTAGGATTTTTCTCGATATGATTAACTCTACGCTTCTTAATGCAAAATTGCCTGATAATTTATGGAGTGATGCTTTACATACTACATGTCATGTTCATAATAGGATAACATCTATGAAAACACATGTCTCTCTATATAAATATGGAAAGGAAGAAAACCAAACTTGACGTATTTAAGAGCGTGGGGCTACTTAGACTTTTATAGAATGCAGGACCCTAAAACATCAAAGTTAGGTACAAGAGGAATTAAATATGTTTTTGTAGGGTATGTTGAAAATTTCAAGGCTAGATTATTGTATCTAGATTCTAATGTAATTGTGGAATTAAGAGATGAATTTATTGAAAATAAATTAGTGTCGATTCTACCACTGAATCAGAGTCTAATGTTGATCAACCATGTGACTATACTCCCCATACCTATACTAATAAAAGGAAAGAGTCTATGACATCTTTCAAACTAAAGAGAAGTCAACGTGAAAGAAAAGAAAATAGTTTAGCACCAAATTTTATTTCATCTCAAATTTGACCTTTGTGGTGAAAGGAGATAGAAATGGTGTACTTAATAAACTACTATTGTTGCTACACGTTGAAGAAAAGCCAAAGATATTTGATGAAGTCATGTCATCTAGAGATGCCTCCTTTTGAAGAGAGGTTGTAAATGATGAAATGGACTCAATAATGTTAAATGGAACTTAGATTTTGGTTAATCTCCCTTTGGGATCAAAACTGGTAAGCAATAAATGAGTGTTTAGTAGAAAGTACAACACCAATAGGTCGGTACAAACATTCAGGGCTAGATTAGTAGCCAAGGGTTTTAAACAAAAGTGTGGTATAGATTACTTCGACACATATGCTTTAATAGCTAGATTGACATCTATTATAGTGCTATTTGCAATTGCTTCCATATACTATTTGCATGTACACTAAATGGATGTTAAAACAGTTTTTGAAATAGTGATCTTGATGAGGAAATCTGTATAGAACAACACATAGGTTTTGCATTGCCTGAAAATGAGAATAAGGTTTGCAAGTTAGTCAAGTCGCTATGGATTAAAGCTAGCACCAAAATAATGACATAAGAAATTTGATTCGTTAATATTGTCTCATGGTTTTAAGCATAATATTGCAGATAAATATATATATTCTAAATTTACAAATGATTTTGTTGTGATTATATGTTTATATGTTAATAACTTTCTTATCTTTGGAACAAACATGCAATATCAGGAGGAGTCGTGTTTTGGACTTCTAAGAAACAAATAGGGATAACTCACTTAATGATGAAAAATGAGTTTACAACACTTGTGGCTATGGCAGAGAAGTGGAATGGCTAAGAAATTTTTTGTTTGATATTGAGTTATAGCACAACCGATGCCATCTATTTCTTTGTATTATAATAGTAAAGCTATATTGTCTAGAGCTTATAACAAGGTTTATACTGGAAAGTCAAGATATATTAGCTTGAGACATGAATATGTAAACAACTAATAATTGATGGTATCATTAATATTGTTTATGTTAAGACTAACAAGAACCTAGCGGATCCCTTAACAAAAAGTCTTTCAAAAGACTTAGTCAATGACACATCTAGTAGAATGGGATTGAAATCTTTTGTGTAGGAGTCACCAGTGATGGTAACCTAAATATATAATTGTTGTACTACTATTCCATAGTTAAATAGGTATAAACAATTTATCATTATGTGACCAGGTTAGCACTGAGAATTATTTGATCCTTCTAAGATGTTCGGTGCAAAATAGCTACTTGGTTGAGGTTTGAGTATTTACTCTTAATGAAGTTCAAGTCTCAATGTAGCTAGAGACATGATTTAAAACTTCACTTAAGTAAACATAAGAAATGGTGTCGTTTCTAACAAGACCGTAGTTTAGTGTTATAGATGTTCATGAATCTAAGATAATGCATAAGGCCAGAATAGTGCAAAATTATTGGAACATAATTCGAAATCTAAGATATCTCATATGTGATATATTTTCGATATTTACTTGAGAGACAAAGTTCAATGTAAAGCATATTATTGTCTTGTGAATATTTTAAAGTATATTCACTAATTGAAGTTTGAAATCGAAAAATACCTTCTTGTATGCATGAGTTTATCATTGTTGGATATGAAGAAATATTATAATTTTGTGGGAGATTATTGGAGAGATTGTAATATATCTCTTTAACATATTTGAGATCAAAAGAACACATTAGAATGAGTATAAAACACATTTTTAATGTGTTTTAAGTTGGCACGGGGTACCACGGCGCTCAAAATTGAGACCGTGACGCTGTTAGGAATAATTAGCACTTTTTAGACAGAAGGCAGAGCACATAGGCCAATTTTGCACCAAACTGGCACTGTGGCACCGAAAAGCCGGCACCACGGTGCTCTCTTGAGCTGATTTATAATAAAAAATGTCTTTGAGAGATATTCCAATAGTTGTATGCTTTCATACAAACTTAAACACTTATTAACAATGGACACATCCACTCTAATAGATGTATTGATAGATAGATAGACACCTTTATGAAAGAAGAGAATCTTTATGTTTAAAGAGGTACCTTTGTGTAAAGGTCGTATGGATTGATCCAGTTGTTTTCATTCATCAAATGACACCCCTGTCTTTTTATAAACTGCAAAATTATTATAGAATTCATTGTTAGTATGTGTAGAGCCTAATTATTACTCTGACGCAGATTGCCCCTATGCAGAATTTGTACGCAGATCGACCTTCGTGGTAAGGTCAACGTAGGGGTTGGAAGGGGATGGTAAACCCCCCTTCTAGGGATTTCAGGACAAAGCCCCCTGGGCAAAAATTTTATATGTAAGTTTATTTTATATAAGGGTATTTTGGGTTTTTTACATATGTATTTTTGGTTGCTCTAATTTTGCTTATATTGGGCAGCTGTTCTTGGGATAGTGATTGAGAGAGATAGCGAGATAAAAAAATTTATAAGGGTGTGATCTTGTAATTCTCTTTGTAATATCTGGTTTTATCATAGTAAAAGTCTACAACGGTGGTAAGTGGACGTAACTCTCACATTGAGAGTGAACCACTATAAATACTGTGTGTGTTCTTTGTGTTTTATTTTTGCCAATTATTATCAGTTTTAGTAATTAGGATTAGGGCTTTAACCTTAACATTCATATCTTGTTCTAGAACACTATATTATTGTTTAATACAGTATTCAAGTGTTTGTTGTATGTTGGTGATAGCTTTTTACAAAAACTCTCTAACAAACTTGAATATGTAAGAGCAAGTAAAAACTGTAAGAAAAATGTTTTACACACGCCTTAAACATATTTTATTTCCATAAATTCTTAGCCTCCACTCTCCTTTTACACACAAATTCTCCAACAAGTCTACATCAATCTGTCTATTATGCTCATTTTTAGTTGAACTCAAACTCGCTAAAAGCTTATTATACGTAAAACATTATTGACACTTAATATCGTTTTATAAAATAAATTATATATAGTGTGTAGTTACTATAAATAGATTCTTAAGAATTAGTAAAATGAAACATACAATCAAATTTAATATAAATTGAATTTTTTGAACTGTAAAATAGAATTTGAATGAACATTAAAAGATGATTGTTGTTCTTGTTTGTCATATTTACAGTGTACAAGGACATGACTCAAAGTTTTCCAAAGCATTAGAACAAAGAGAACAATTTATCGATGAAATAATTTTTCTTCGAAATAACTCCATCATAGTAGGGCGAGCTTCTCTATAAGCTCTCCATGCAAAAGATTTTACTTTTGTGGGAGGGTTTAAAGATCAAAACTTTTTCTACCACAATTGCTGTGGATTATGATTGGAAGATGATGCAATGCCGATACTTTACTTTCCATATATGGCAATATACCATATAAATCGATTAGGAATAGATCAAATGCTAAGTAGAATGGTAAGGATATGATCAACGTCTGTTGAAGAAAAGACCTGCTGAAGTAGTGATTGATTCCAAAGTCCAAGACCTATGATAAGATCTATGACATTTAGTTCATGATAAAAAGAATTGTATACAACGGGTTTGAAAGAAGAAGAACTTGGCATCCATGATCTTTAAAACGATTAATTTGTAAGCCATTACTAATATACTGTCTTGGGCCTTTCAAAAGAAGATCATTTTCCTTCTCAATAGTACGCCGTATTAGAGAGAGATGGTATCCAATTTGAGCCTCCATAACCAAAGAATGAGAGAAATAACGAGCATTAAAAACTTTCACAAGACAAAAAAATAAGGATTATTAAGAATAATCTCTCTTGCCAAGATGATAAAATGGCTCTAAACCGTGCTTTTTATATATGCAAATATGGCTTTTTTAATTTTTACCCGAAAGAGTTGATAAACTAGGTTAAATTTCATGACATTCTCTAATATTCACACCCAAATAAATCCTGAAAAGCTTCTTTAATATTTATTGGTGTATTGGGAGAAAACGAGAGATGTAATTTTTGCTGAGGAACCTGAAATGAGGAAATTTCTGCTTGACACGAAAAGTAGACTTAATTTGGAAAAACAAAGATGTGAGATTAGTTGAGTTAGATTATGCCTGATTAAATAAAATTTTAAAAATTCTGCCACGTTACAGTATCAATTATTTCAATAGATATCCACTCAAAAAATATAAGCTTAAATATTTTATCAAACTTAATCCTTATGATTTCTTTTGTTATCCTACTTATACTAATAAACTGTTCTTACCTAAAATGTCTCATGTTTAAACATTTTTTTGTCTAATAATAATTATTTTTTTTTAGTTTTTGGCTTAACAGAATGGTAAAATATTTAGTTTGCATCCTTCCCTCTTTCAACATGTTTTTTTTTTTCCTTTCACCGCAACCATTTCCCCTTTTTCTAATTTTCATATTTTTTGGTATTTTTCTCCCTCTTACATTCATCCTTTTTTTTCATTTTCTTTGAATTTTTTCCTGTTATAATTAATTTCATTTGTCTTGTTTTGAAATCGTACATTTTGTTTCTATTTTTTGCAATCTAATTTGTTTTATTGAAATACACCACCAAATACTTCTTCTTAAGAATTATATTCTTAATATTTTTTGTTGCCATCTTATTATCATAGGTAGTTTATTTGGAATTACATTTAATATTTTGATGACAGTGGTTTTTTAGTTTAATTACAATTTTTGAATTAATTGTGCATTATTTTGTGTTAATGTCGTTTTTGAAAAGTTGATTTTGAGTGTAAAATTCGGATTTGACAAAGAATATTTGAAGTTGCCCTTATTTCGTTCTTTAAGATTTTATGGCATCTTTTCATAAATGTGCAAGTCAGTAATTTTGTCCGGTCTGGATGAATTAAGTTTTTTTAATAAGTGCAAGATTCTTAATTGGTTATGACATGCTAGAAAATCAAGTTGCCTGATCCATTTAAACATGCTGAACGACATATGAATATTTTTTTCTTCATTAAGTTCAACTTGGCGTATATATGGCAAACATAATCAAGAAACAATCGGTGTTTATTGTCTTCTCTAACAGGGTGTTTGACAGGGTGTTTAGAATCATTTGTTAGAATTATTTTTACACTACTGCGATTTTTTTTATTGTTGCTATAACATGTAAGAGCTTTATATTTGTAACACCCTAAAATTTATTTAATGTTATTATAATGTAAAATGATGAATTAGTATGCCATAATTACAGTTTCAACATTAATTTGATTATTTGGTTAAATTTTGAATTTTGGGTTGTTATGTTAATTTAATAAATTCAAATGATTTCTTATTGTTTTAAAACGATGTTTTGAGTTTTTAAGACACAACAATTTGTAAAGTGTTAAAAATATTCCGTTTTACAAAACCGTGGGCGGCACATGGTTTTTGTACAGTAAAATCGCCCACCGTTTCTCTCTATTTATTATTTCTCTTCTTCCTCTCTCTTCACTCTCAGCTCTCACTCTCTCTCTCCTCCTCTCGCCGTGATCTCTCTCTCTCTCTCATTCTCTCTCGGTTTCTCTCTTTCTCGCTCAAATTTCTTCAAGATTTTTAAGAAAAATTCGGGTCTAAGCTTCGGGTTAGCGAGTAGGAAGCTTGGGGACGAGATTTGGCTACCAAAACGCGGATTGAAGCTTTGATTCGAGGTTAGTTTTGAAATAAACTTTTTTCAAAATTTTTAATTTTGTGCATTTTTGAAATTTAAGTTCGTTTGAGCTTAGAAAACCTTTGATTTGAGTTAAATGAACTTAGAACAACTAGAATCTAAGCTTAGATTGAAGAAGAAACGGATTGGATTCAAGATTTTTCATTTTTCCTCATTTTTTCCCATTGTTGGATTTTTGAGATTTTTGTGTTTGAATCTTGTTTAAATGAGTTCAAAAGTGTTCTAGTATGTTTTTCTATCATCTATGATTGTTTTCCATACCTGAAATTTGAGAAAAACAAATTAAAATCAAGATTTGGATTTTGGGAGAACCAAAACCCGCGGTTGGAATTTTTGGGTTTTTTCAGCTCGACAGGCCAGATTCAAAGGATCGGCAGGTCGGTCTGCACCGTTCGGTAGGCCGAACCTAGGAAATGTCTGGCAGACTGGACCTGATTTCCGACAGGCCGAATTGCACAGTTCAGCCGGCCGAAGCAGGAAGTCCGGCAGGCCGACAAAGCATGGGAAATTTTGTGATTTTTCACCCGTTTTCATTGTTTTGAACCCCAATTTAAATTCCAACCTTGTAGAATGATTTTAAAGATACAAATGGCACACTAGGACATCATAAAATGGTTTAGTAACATAGAATGTCTCGAACTATATATTGATCGACTTAGTGTGTATCTAGGATCGTTCGTGGTTCCGTGGAGCTAACGTATAGCGGACTGAGATTGCGGTGTGGGGCACCGACATAAGTATCGAGGTAGGATTTCTACCCCATTCTTTGGTAGCCTAGTTCCAAAATGATTTGGTTTTGAAAAGGATTTCTATAAAAATGTTTTCAACGGTTGATTGAAAATGAATTTATTGGTTATATTTTAATATACCGTGAACTGAAATAAACTTCATAATGAATGTAAATGACAATACTCGATAAATGGGTTTTGAATGATGATAAAAATAAACACATAGGCATGATGTCATATCAGAGATCAGGTCGTGTAGCGATCGACCTTGGGGGCAGGTCCTAAAACCCAACTGGGCCACTACGGTAGTGATATCCTTATGGTTTGCCTAGGAAAAGAAAATGATATTTCTAGTCGTCCGAGTAAACTGTTCTGGGTAAGGACGGTTTTATTTTAAATTTATTTATTTATTCAATGTTTCTTTTAAATAATTCCTTGAATAATGAGGTTTTCCTTTAAATTAAATAATTTGAAAAAAATACTGTCCTACTGAGCCTTTCACTCACATTTTGTTTGTTTTTAAATTTCTCCCCCTCTAGGTGATTTCCCATATAGGTTCGGAGAGGATTCAACAGACCGAACTCAGGAGCAATAGGAGAACTAGTAAATTATTTGTATAAATTAAACAAGACATGTAATGTTTGTAACTTTATTTGTACTTGGACTGTGGTTGTATTATTATATTGTCAGTACTGCGTGTGTGCACAAGTTGTGGGTCAGTGGGACTCATACTTGCGGTTCTTTATTATTTTATTATTCGCTTAATGTTTATGAACCCTTTCATACACTGTTGTTTTGAAACTTTCACATTTTTAGATATTTGATTTAACCCCTAAACTCTTGATTTTAATTAAATTTCTCTTTTAATTAATCTAAATAATCTACTACGTCACATCCCGTACTCCAGGGCGTGACATAATGGTATTAGAGCTCAAGGTTATGAACCTTGGGAATTGTGCACACATAGGTTTGACAATGAAATACCTCTGACAGTTTAAAATTTTGTTTTCAGAAGTGAGAGAATGGCACCTAGATGTTGTTCGACAACTGACGCTGAGTTCGGAAACGATGAGGGCATGATGAGGTCTATGTTTGCGGCTTTCTGGCAGATGGCAGCTAGGGCTAGACCGGAGGATTCTGATGTTGGTCGCCAGCATATGTATTTTAAGGAATTTCAACGTGCATCTATTCTGACTTTTGATAGTAATGGGGATCCGCAGCTGGTAGAATATTGGCTAGACTCGATCGTGAAGCATTTGGATACCCTTGGTGTGCCTGATGAGTACCGTGTGGAATTTACTGCATATAAGCTCGAGAGTGGTGCTAATACTTTGTGGAAACAGGCTAAGCGTTTGGAACGTGGTGGTGATATCAGTTGGGATAGATTCAAGGAGTTGTTCTATGATCAGTATTTTCTGCAGGGGTATAGAGATTAGAAGGCAGTTGAGTTCTACAGGTTGCAGTAGGGTGATTTGTCAGTTTGGAAATATGAGGCCAGATTTAATGAATTAGCCAGGTTTGCTCCATCAACAGTGGCATCGGAGCATGAGAAGTGCATTAAGTTTCAGGAAGGGCTCAAGGCTCCTATTCGGCGACAGTTGGTTGCTCTGCGACTTAGGAGTTTTGGAGAGCTTGTGTCATTAGCAATATCAGTGGAAAATGATTATGCACAGTATCAGTAGGACCGCAAAGGAATGGTAGGAAAAGTATCGGTAGTCGTCCAACTCCAGGAAAGAACAAGCAGGGTGGCGCGAATAGTGGTAGCAACAGTTCATTTGGTAGCGGGCGCAGCAATCCGTATAGCTTTCATTGTCATTTTTGTCAGCAGCCAGGACACATCAAGAGGAATTGCCCAATCAGGAGAGGATGCCAGTCGTCAGTCTCAGCCTCAGACCCTACCTTCGCCTCAGCAGTACCCGTAGTTGTAGTAGCCTCAGTTCTTTCCTCAGCAGTTTTCGTATCCAGCACGAGGGCAGCAGCTGAAGTATTTTCAGCATAGCGTCCCTCAGTATCGAGACTCGAGTGCAGCTAGTGTGCAGTCGTCTCCGTTTCAGCAGCATCGGTAGAATAATCCAGGACCTAGTAATGTTGGTAGAGGAAAAGGAAAGGCACCAGTGCAAGTTCATGCAATGGCATCTGGAGGTTCAGATTCTCAAACTAATAACTCTGTTGTTGATGGTATGATCTTAGTTTCTCAATCTTTAGCTCACGTTTTATTTGATACAGGTGCCTCTCATTCTCTCATTTCGAGTTCCTTTGTACATGCCTTGGGATTAGAGATAGAAGAGTTTAATGAATCCTTAGTCATAATTTATCCCTTGGGGCAGGTGTGTGTGAATTGTGTATGTAATTCTTGTAAAATAAAGATTGGGGATGAGATTTTGAAAGGTGATTTGATTATACTCCCTATGAGCTCATATGATGTAATTTTAGGGATAGACTAGTTGTCCAGGTATAATGCAGCTATGGACTGCCAACTTAAAAAAGTAACCTTAGTGTCTGATAGGGGAACGAAGATCACTTACCAGGGTGGTGGTGATTGGTTAATGAGTGAGCGTCTCATGCAGTCGTGTCTAAGAGTGCGAAGAAATCTGGTTTGTTGTGCTTTTCTTGCGAATCTAGAGTGTGAGCCCTATGCTTTGAGTGGAAGTGTAGCGATTCTGATGGTTGATGAGTTCGAGGATGTCTTCCTCGATGAGATGCTAGGATTACCACCGCATCGAGAAATCGAGTTTAGTATTGAGTTGTTTTTGGGGACAGCACCGATTTCTATAGCACCCTATCGGATGGCGTCGACAGAAATGAAAGAATTGAGGAAGTAACTTCAGGAGCTTGCTGATAAAGGGTATATTCAGAATTACACATCTCCGTGAGGAGCACTAGTTTTGTTTACTAAGAAACATGATGGGACTCTCAAGTTGTGTGTAGATTATCAGCAGCTGAATCATATTACAGTGAAGAATAAGTATCCCTTGCCTAGGATCGACGAGTTGTTTGATCAGTTGAAAGGTTTGCGGTACTTCTCAAAGATTGATTTGCATTCAGGGTACCATCAACTCAGGATTAAGGAAGAGGATATTCCCAAGACAGCTTTTAGGACTCGGTATGGACATTTTGAGTTTCTGGTTCTGTCGTTTGGGTTGACAAATGCTCCGGCAACTTTTATGGATTTGATGAACAGGATATTTAGGCCGTATCTAGATCAGTTCATGATCGTGTTCATCGATGACATTCTAGTGTATTCTAAGACTTGGGAGGAGCATGAGCAGCATCTCCAGATCGTGCTTCAGACTCTGCAGGAGCACCAGTTGTATGCTAAGAGGGAAAAATTCTAGTTTTGGTTGACTGAGGTCAAGTTTCTGGGTCATGTCATCTCAGAGCATGGTATTTCTGTGGATCCGTCCAAGATTGAAGCCATAGTGGAATGGGAACGACCAAGGAATGTAGCGAAGATTCGCAGCTTCTTAGGTCTTGCTGGTTATGATAAAAAATTTGTAAAGATTTTTTGAAGATTGCAGCTCCGTTGACGAGATTGATCAAGAAAAATGTCAGGTTTGAGTGGGGTGAAGAATGTGAGCTTGCTTTTCAGGAATTAAAGAACCAGTTAACTCCAGCTCCAATGTTGGTTATTCCTAGCAATGACGAGCCGTATGAGGTTTACGCAGATGCTTCAGGGCGCGGACCTGGATGCGTGTTGATGCAGTATGGATGTGTGGTTGTGTACGGATCGAGACAACTATGACCTCATGAGCAAAACTATCCTACTCATGACTTGGAGCTTGCGGCAGTGATTCATGCGCTGAAGATTTGGATATGTTATTTGTATGGAGTGACATTTTAGGTCTTCTCTGATCATAAGAGTTTGAGGTATCTGTTCACTCAGAGGGATCTTAATTTGAGGCAGCGTAGATGGATCGAGTATATAGAGGATTATGATTTTGCGTTGCAGTATCATCTCGGGAAAGCTAATGTGGTCGCGGATGCACTTAGTAGGAAGTCTTCAGGGATTCTCGCTTGTTTGGCTTTTGAGAACTGGAGCAGGGATGCGACAGTGAGCGAGTATGGACTATGGTATCATGAAGACTATGATGGAGTTTTGATACATCATGTGGAGGCGACCCCAGCTCTTGTTCAGATGGTGAAGCAGAATCAGTGGCAGGATCAGCATTTGCAGGGAGTTTGGTCGCGAATTTAGAACGGATAGTGGTTTGAAGAATGGAGCGTGCATGCAGATGGATCGTTGTATTTTCGGGAGCGTCTTGCAGTTCCAGCTATCGTCGAGGTGACAAAAGCCATTTTGGACGAAGCTCATAGGTCTCAGTTCGCCATTCATCCGGGGAACACAAAGATGTATCGTGATTTGAAGAGACAATATTGGTGGAGAGGCATAAAGATAGATGTTCGAGAAAATGTGGCCAAGTGTACGACGTGTCTTTAGGTGAAAGCCGAGCATCAGAAGCCTGCAGGTCAGCTTCAGCCGCTTCCTATTCCAAGGTGGAAATGGGAGCATGTGACGATGGATTTTCTCACAGGTTTGCCGAGGACGGAGCAGCGGCATGATGCAGTTTGGGTCATGGTCGACAGGTTGACGAAATCGGCGTATTTTATTCCGTTCAGGTCGACATGTTCGAGGAGGATTCCCGGGGATTTGTATATGCAGAACATTATGAGATTGCATGGAGTTCCTTTGTCCATCACTTCTGATTGAGACACCAGGTTTAATGCTAAGTACTGGAGGAGTTTTCAGGAGGCTTTAGGTACGGATTTGAACTTTAGTATGGCGTTTCATCCTTAGACTGATGGGTAGTCTGAGCGGATTATTCAGATTCTCGAGGATATATTGCGTGCCTGTGCGTTAGACTTTGGCGAGAATTGAAAGAAATATTTGCATCTAGCGGAGTTCACATGCAACAATAGCTATCGGGCGAGTATTGGTATAGCACCGTTTGAGGCGTTGTATGGGCAACTGTGTCGGTCACTGGTGTGTTGGGCAGAGCCAGAAGACAGGGTTGTTCTTGGGCCAGATGAGATCCGTGATAGCAACAAAAAAGTTGCTGTGATTCGAGGTTGATTAAGGGCAGCTCAGAGTCGACAAAAGAGTTATGCGGATAAAAGATGTAGTCCCTTAGAGTTCGCGGTTGGAGATTTCGTTCTCTTGAAGGTATCATCTCGTAAAGGAACTATGCAGTTCGG
Source organism: Artocarpus heterophyllus (assembly GCA_025403435.1). Taxonomy (NCBI): domain Eukaryota; kingdom Viridiplantae; phylum Streptophyta; class Magnoliopsida; order Rosales; family Moraceae; genus Artocarpus; species Artocarpus heterophyllus. The sequence continues at coordinate 18,442,273 of CM046347.1, read as the reverse complement.
AGTGAGTGGAAAGTTGGCACCGAGGTATACTGGACCGTTCGAGATCACTCAGCGTATCGGTGTGGTTGCTTATCGGCTCGACCTTCCGCTTGAACTCTCTCATGTTCATGACGTGTTCCATGTGTCGATGCTTAGAAAGTGTCCGCCTGAGCAGGGTAAGATAGTTTCATTTCGCGATGTGTAGGTTCGGAAAGATACGAAGTTCGAGGAGGTGTTGATTCAGATCATAGATTGGAAAGTAATCAGTTTGTGTCATCGTGAGATACCGTTGGTAAAGGTCGTGTGGCAGCATCACGAGGTTGATGAAGCCACTTGGGAATTAGAGTCGAGTATATGAAAATTGTATCCGCATTTGTTTTGTTTCTAAATTGAGTTGTAAATTTCGAGGGTGAAATTTCTTTTAGGGGTGGAGAGTTGTAATGCCACGAAATTTATTTAATGTTATTATAATGTAAAATGATGAATTAGTGTGCCATAATTAATGTTTCAACATTAATTTGATTATTTGATTAAATTTTGAATTTTGAGTTGTTTTGTTAATTTAATAAATTCAAATGATTTCTTATTGTTTTAAAACGATGTTTTGAGTTTTTAAGACACAACAATTTGTAAAGTACTAAAAATATTTCGTTTTACAAAACCGTAGGCGGCACATGGTTTTCACACAGTAAAACCGCCCACTGTTTCTCTCTATTTATTCTCTCTCCTCTTCCTCTCTCTTCACTCTCAGCTCTCACACTCTCTCTCCTCCTCTCGCCCGTGATCTCTCTCACTCTTATTCTCTCTCGGTTTCTCTCTTTCTCACTCAAATTTCTTCAAGATTTTGAAGAAAAATTCGGGTCTAAGCTTCGGGTTAGTGAGTAGGAAGCTCCTTTGGCTACCAAAAACGTGGATTGAAGCTTCGATTCGATGTTAGTTTTGAAATTTCTAAACTTTTTTCAAAATTTTTAATTTTGTGCATTTTTAAAATTTAAGTTCGTTTGAGCTTAGAAAACCTTTGACTTGAGTTAAATGAACTTAGAAAAACTAGATCTAAGCTTAGATTGAAAAAGAAACTGATTGGATTCAAGATTTTTCATTTTTCCTCATTTTTTCCATTTTTAGATTTTTGAGATTTTTGTATTTGAATCTTGTTTAAATGAGTTCAAAAGTGTTCTAGTATGTTTTTATATCATCTATGATTGTTTTCCATGCTTGAGATTTGAGAAAAACAGGTTAAAATCAAGATTTGGATTTTGGGAGAACCAAAACCCGCGGCTGGAATTTTTGGGTTTTCCTAGTTCGGTAGGCCGGACTACACCGTTCGGCAGGCCGAACCTGGGAAATGTCCGATTGATCGGACCTGATTTTCGGCAGGCCAAACTGAACAGTTCGGCCAGCCGAAGCAGGGAGTTCGACAGGCCAGCAAAGCATGGAAAATTTTGTGATTTTTCACTCGTTTTTACTGTTTTGAACCCCAATTTAAATTCCAACCTTGTAGAATGATTTTAAAGATACAAATGGCACACTAGGACATCATAAAATGGTTTAGTAACATAGAATGTCTCGAACTATATATTGATCGACTTAGTGTGTATCTAGGATCGTTCGTGGTTCCGTGGAGCTAACGTATAGCGGACTGAGATTGCGGTGTGGGGCACCGACATAAGTATCGAGGTAGGATTTCTACCCCATTCTTTGGTAGCCTAGTTCCAAAATGATTTGGTTTTGAAAAGGATTTCTATAAAAATGTTTTTAACGGTTGATTGAAAATGAATTTATCGGTTATATTTTAATATACCGTGAACTGAAATAAACTTCATAATGAATGTAAATGACAATACTCGATAAATGAGTTTTGAATGATGATAAAAATAAACACATAGGCATGATGCCATATCAGAGATCGGGTCGTGTAGCGATCGACCTTGAGGGCAGGTCCCGAAACCCAGCTGGGCCACTATGGTGGTGATATCCTTATGGTTTGCCTAGGAAAAGAAAATAATATTTCTGGTCGTCCGAGTAAACTGTTCTGGGTAAGAACGGTTTTATTTTAAATTTATTTCTTTATTCAATGTTTCTTTTAAATAATTCCTTAAATAATGAGGTTTTCCTTTAAATTAAATAAATTGAAAAAAATACTGTCCTACTGAGCCTTTCGCTCACATTTTGTTTGTTTTTAAATTTCCTCCCCCTCTAGGTGGTTTCCTATATAGGTTCGGAGAGGATTCAACAGACCAAACTCAAGAGCAGTAGGAGAACTAGTAAATTATTTGTATAAATTAAACAAGGCATGTAATGTTTGTAACTTTATTTGCACTTGGACTGTGGTTGTATTATTATATTGTCAGTACCATGTGTGTGCACAAGTTGTGGGTCAGTGAGACTCATACTCGTGTTTCTTTATTATTTTATTATTTGCTTAATGTTTATAAACCCTTTCATACACTATTGTTTTGAAACTTTCACATTTTTAGATATTTGATTTAACCCCTAAACTCTTGATTTTAATTAAATTCCTCTTTTAATTAATCTAAATAATCTACACGTCACCTCCCGTACTCCGGGGCGTGACAATATTATTCATAACCGAGAAAGTGGTTTGAATCGTGGTCCAAACCGATTTACCAAATGGACCATAAGTTGATGATTGGTTGGATCATTGAACTATTGATGGAATCATAATGGTAATAGGAATGGAATGGTAATAAAAATTGAATTAGTAATTCTGTTGTTTGGTTGAGACATTGGTATTCTACATGAAACACAGGTTTTTTTGACTAATACACTCTTGATCTGTAACTATGTTATAAAACCAAAATTAATAAAAAAAAAAAAAAGCAAATTGATGGACAAATTAATTGGTCTTTTAGCTTTTATATGCTTTTATAAACAATTTTGAAATAATTCACCCATTTGGTGGCCATAAAAACTATTTTATTTATCTTTTTTATCTTTTATTTGAACAATAAATTAAAAATTTCATCTATATTTTTATGTTATAATAATAATTTTTTGACTTATTTAATTAAACAGGTTCAAAAACTTTTCAGAAATTAAAAACATTTTTTATGTCTAAAAAACTCTAATTTGTACTTCACTTGTTCTACTTAAAACTAGAATATACTTAAACCTGTTTTCTATGATGTTGTTGTGTCCTCTAGTTCCCTCATCTCAATTCTCAACAAGCATGAAAACATTCCCTATACGTAATTTTACTAAAAATATAAATCACATTTTTTATTCTTACGCAACAAACTAATCATAGGATCATAGTGAGCCCGTAAATAGGAAAAAGCTGGTGCTGTAGCGCTTAAATTTGCCAGTTTTAACTAACAAATTTACTGAACTTTAGAATAGAAATGAAAATCACCTATTGCAAGGTAAAAAGAAATGTAGATTCACGTGACATGCCCAAAAGTAAGGGAAAACCATTATATATATATATATGTAAATATATATAATATATAAATATATATTATATATATATTTTTTGCTGGTTCTATAGCACACCCATTTGATTCAATTTATTCTAGACGGTAATGCAAGTAAATTATCATATCATATAATTTATGGCATTGATCTACGGCTAGAATTGAGTATCCAAGTCAAAAATTCTCATATGAGATCTACCTAGTGGGACGCACGAAATGACCTGATTGGTACTGTTCAAGTGGCATAATTAATTCCTAAAAACATTTTTAAATAATGTTAACCCTCGAAAAGCATTGCAAAAGGGTTTCTTTGGGAGACAAGCTTTAATTAAAAAAAAAAAAAAAGGTTATGCTTCAGATCAAAGCCTCTGTTCCTCCAAGCGCAATTGGCCTTGTATGCCCTGTTCAAGTCCCAAGTCATGATGGCATCAAGAAAGGCACATTTGTTTACTAAAAAGGATTAATTAATAATTATTTCTGTGTTAAAAAAAAAAAAGAAGCTCAAAATATGTGCTTTAGTCAAGTTGTAGAGACAATTTTACCCTTGAGAGCCGTTGGGACAAAAGGTTTTGAAAATTTTTCTCAGGAACTTGGTCAAAACCCATGTTATCCATAATAAAATAAAACTAGATAGGCAAAACAGCTGGCACTTTTGTGGTCAGTGATAATTATAATTAAACTTCCAGAACCAGTTGACAGAGAACGAGAATATTTTGGAAAAGCTACTTTTTTCTCTGCATTAACTATTTCTAGATGAATACCAAACAACCCAATTCTTGCGACTACTAAAAAGTCACATGAATTAGGATCTTTTATAAGAGCAAAAAAAAAAAAAAGCTTTTTTTTCTTTTTGGATTTTTTGTAGAGAAAAAGTTTGATGATCAGTATATATGCTTTCTGTTCAACTTATTTATTTTGTAATAACAAAACTACGATTTTGGCAAATTGGTTCGCCTTGTGAAATATTACAAACTATTTTTCTAGAGTCGGAAAACATTTATCTGATGGCATATGGAAATTCGTGAAAAGCATTGGTTTATTGTAAGGCTGACAATAAGGGTTATAACATCATAATAGACATAAATACCATATAATTTTTTGCCATTAGGTGTCAATAAATTAAGTCATAGGTTATTCTTATGTCAATTTAAAATTGACCAATCTAAAAACATATTGTATTGGTGTCAACTTATTCGACACTAAATTAACCTGTAGGTCATTTGTTTATTATTTTTTCTAAAAATTTTTTACCTTAGTATATATTATCATCAATAAATTGACACTAAATTAGATGTGTTTGTAGTATGAAAGTGATTTAATTTTGAGAAAATATGTGTTCGTAAATTTTATGCAACTTTGGTGCATAAAATTATAAATTTGAAGCTATAAAATGTCATGGGTTGATTTCGGGTTGTAGGTTGATTTGAGGTTGTAGGTTGACAGAGGGTCGCATATTACGTATGTCACGGGTTAGTGCGGGTCGTGTTCGTATTAACCTGTGTCAAGACGGGTCGTGTTAATGTCAGGATTTTTCTTCCCGTTCGTGTCTCATGTCGGTTTAATGTTGAGATATTTTTTACATCTTTAAGCTTCAACCCAACATAAACACAATCCACCGACACAAATTGATACCTTGTTAACTAAATCCTTAAAAATTTTATTTTTCATGGTATAGAATTAACATCTGATTTTTGCCGACATTAATGCGGTTAATACGTTGAATTATGATATGTGCAACGACCAAATCCAATCCTATTTTTTCATTTCAATTATTAGAATATATATTTCCTAATTATTACAAAATTAAATGTCCTATGTATGCAATGAGGCTTAATTTCACTCATTATTGTCACGCACCACTTCAATTTTCAATGTCTTAAATGCAATTCTCAGTCTCCCTTCGTTTCTCTAACTCCATAATATTAGTCATTGAAGAAGGAATTCTTTAGCTTTATGACGTTTAATACTTGAGATATTTCTTATCAATAAAATTCTAAGTATCACCTTGCAATAAGATGTGACCCACAACTCCCTAATAAAATAATTTTCTTACCAATTAACGATTTCGTAGAAATTGTGCCAAATTGAAAAAAAGAAAAGAAATGTTTAGTGCGTGACCGTTGAACAATTTTATGGAACTCCACTAACTACTAGGAAAAAAAAAAAAAGAAAGAAAATGAGTGAGAGAATGTGGTGCTGTGTTATTATGTCATAAAATCAAAATTAAAATGAAATTCTAATAAGATTTTAATTTATTTTATTTGTTTTTTTTTTTTTTTTTTTTTTAACCCTTGTAAGAGAAAAGAGATGAGGACAGTTTGGTAAGTAGCCCTCAAAAGCCAAAGCTAGATTTGGAGCTTCCTCCCTCTTCGGTTGACTCTCTCTCTCTCTCTACAAATGAATTTATTTTTATTTTTTTAACCCAGCTATAATGCCCACCATTACTGTTCACCTCACATTTTGCTTTTCCCTTACTGTTTCTCTCTCTGGTTTCCTCCATTGCAAACCAAGCTTCCTCACCTTTCCTTGCTTTCCAGCTTGCTCAGGCCCTTCTCTCTCTCTCTCTCTCACACACACATTCACACTCACAAAATACCCACCAACCATTTTACCCACTTTTCCTTTTTGTCTCCCAAATCCCACCTCATATGTATATAATTTAATCTCCCCATTTCTCTCTCCTCGTCATTTTCCTATCAAAGATTATATATTTGTCTGGCCTTACCTTATTACATCTCCTCTTTTTTTTTTTTTTTTGGTTTGTTTATTATTGTCATTCTTTCTCTGGAATTTGGTTTTGGCCCTATAGAGGCCGCCCACAAAAAAAAAAAAACCTACTTGTAAACTATTCCTTTTGAGGCATCTGGGTTTTTGGTCGGCTTCTTCTTGTTCTTCTTCTTGTTATTTCTTTCTTTAAGGTCTACATTGGCCTATCTATGCGTATTGAGTCTCTCTTGGTTCAAAAAGAAGCCCTTCCTCTGCTTTTCTGGCTCCTCAAGGAAGAAGATCAAGGGGGCTAGTGAGCTTAGTTAGTTAGATCAAAGGAATACAAAGGTCAGTGCTTTGCTTTTTTTCTTTGAATCTCTTTTTGTTTTTGTTTTTGTTTTGGTTTTGGTTTTACATGCCTCACATTTTTCTCTTTTTGGGGTCCCTTACTTGAATCATAAGTGATGCTGTTGTGATTTTTTCCCCTTTTCTGATGGATATGGATATGAATTTTCATGGATACACCTTTGCTTTTCTTTGCTTTTTCATGGAATGTGGAGTTTCTTGTGGTTTCTTTGTTTTAATGGCATGTGCCAGCTGGTTTTTCTTGCATCATTTTTCTTTTAAAACAATACGCCTGACTGATACTGCATGAGTCCACTTTGGCATCACTGAATTGTGGCTAAAATGTGATCGCCTATCCTTTCAAGCCTCCTCCATACACACACACACACGCATACATATACATACATACATACATACACAGCAATTGGTTATTTTTTAATTCTTCAAATTGAATTTCATAAGATTGCTTTTACTCTGCCGTCCGAGTGTCATGCATAGATAGGGACAATTAATTAGCTGGCTAGCATCAAGCATGTAACACTTATGAGTAAGCTTATCTGTGGATTTATGTAATATTTATTTCCTTATTTGTGTTGAAAAGAAAGATATCTAAGACATTATACAACTCAGATATCTAACATGTTTCTGTCACTCAGGAGGAGATGTCTTAACGTTTTCAGAACTGGTAATTAGACCCCAGTTGAGTTTTGGGTTTTGTCTAGACAATCAGCGATGTCGTCGGAGAGCTCTTTAAAAGCAGAAATGTCGAAAAAGACATCATTCTTGGGTTTAAAATTATGGGTTTTGATTGGCATTTGTGTTGGAGCATTTATTGTTTTGATTCTTTGTTTCTTATCCATTTGGGTCTCATTCCGGCGAAAATCTAGGAGATCTTTGGACAAGTTCTCACTCACCCAAATTCCAAATGTATCAAAAGATATCAAGGTTGACAGGGTTGGGGCTCAGAGTACCCATGATCACCCTGAGAGTTTATTTCTGACAGTTAATGATAAATCGAGCGACAAGTATTCAGAAAAGATGTTAGTTCATTTGGGCATGAACAAATTAAGTGATCCTGATAACATGAGTCAGTGCAGCTCAGTTTATCATCTTGAGAGGGCGTGTAGTTCACAGTCAGGGGAAGAAGGAAGCTCTGGGACAGTCCGGAAGCAACCCTCATCGTATGCAGGACTTGTGACAGCGTCTCCTTTAATTGGCTTGCCGGAAATTTCACATCTTGGGTGGGGCCACTGGTTTACTCTTAGGGATCTTGAATTTGCAACAAACCGTTTCTCTGCGGAAAATGTGCTTGGTGAGGGGGGATATGGGGTTGTTTACAAGGGCAGACTCATAAATGGAACTGAGGTGGCTGTGAAAAAGCTTCTAAATAATCTGTATGAAGATAAACATTAGAGCACCATCCTTTGTTAAGCAGTTTCCTTCTTTATGAAACTTGCATTTTATCTACGTTTTTCTACCTTTATGTAGGGGACAGGCAGAGAAAGAATTTAGAGTTGAAGTTGAAGCTATAGGCCATGTTCGTCATAAGAATCTAGTGCGGCTCCTTGGCTATTGCATAGAAGGAGTTCACAGGCGAGACTCATTACCTTTCAGATCATTTTTTTTTCTTGATTGCTTTACTCTAGCATTATATGACTAAATTATTTCACTTTGTACTGAAGCAATATATTTGATGTCATTTAAATTGTTCTATTATGTTTTCAGAATCTTTTCGCCGACAAAAGCTTGGCTTGAGGTTTTAAAGTTCGATTATACTTGCTTTCTTTTACAGGTTGCTGGTTTATGAATACGTGAACAATGGAAACCTTGAACAGTGGCTACATGGGGCAATGCGCCATCATGGCACCCTTACTTGGGAGGCTCGCATGAAAGTGATACTTGGTACTGCTAAGGCGTAAGTTCATTGTTCAACTCAACTTGGTTAAACATTTGGAGCCAAATTCTTATATATTAGATATTAAGCAATATAATGTGGTTTTGCTACTTGTATGAAAAACACACTAGTTTAGCCTTGGAAACATTAGTGAAATGAACAAAATTGAAAAAAACCTACGGACAAAATTTTTGCACTTCCCTTTTCACTACTTGATTCTTCTTCTCAACTTCCTTTTCTACACTTCATGTTTTACAACTCAAATTAGGACGGCTTTCTTTTATTTTCTTCTTTTTGAAGCTTTAACGTTGTGGTATTGCAAATAATAAATATTTAAGTTATGTGAACTTTTTTTTCCCTTTCTTACCTTAATGTTTTGCCAATTTTCTTTTGGAAATTTGAATATGAATGAAGAATGACTTCCGCTGTTGAACTGCAGGCTTGCTTATTTACATGAAGCAATAGAACCCAAAGTTGTTCATAGGGACATTAAATCAAGCAACATCTTGATTGATGATGAGTTCAATGCTAAGGTTTCTGATTTTGGACTGGCCAAACTCTTGGATTCAGGAGAGAGTCACATCACAACTAGAGTAATGGGGACATTTGGGTATGCATAAATGCTAATGCCTTACAAAGAGTGTTTATAACAATGTCTTCTGATTTGAAATTGAGAACTGGTTGGTTTTGCTATTTTCAGTTATGTGGCACCAGAATATGCTAATAGTGGCCTGTTAAATGAGAAAAGCGATATTTACAGCTTTGGTGTCCTCCTGCTTGAAGCAGTTACCGGAAGAGACCCTGTGGACTATGGTCGCCCAGCTAATGAGGTCTTAATTCTTAATATCTTGCTCGGATGTTTACTCTCTTTGGTTCTCTCGACCAATAGTTTGGATGGCTGACTGCTTGTTGAGATAAACTTTGTCTGTGTTGTGCAAAGATGTGTCTATTCATGTTGTATACTCTCATTGCAGGTTAATCTTGTTGAGTGGTTAAAGATGATGGTAGGCACAAGAAGATTTGAGGAGGTTGTGGATCCAAACCTTGAAGTTAAACCCGCAACGCGTGCTTTAAAACAGGCCCTTCTTGTTGCTCTTAGATGTGTTGACCCTGATGCAGAAAAGAGGCCCAAAATGAGTCATGTTGTGCGAATGCTCGAAACTGACGATTACCCATTTCGAGAGGTGCCTATCTTGCTTCCTTTTTATGGAACTAATTATTTTCCCTTGGGCATATAATTGATATTGGTTCAGTATTTAGATAAATACAGAGATGTTGAGGAAGGTTGGCGACCTTGATTTTACAATTTCTACTTTGCCTCAATGCTACCTGTCCTCCTTATATTATGTTAAATCACTTGCTAGTTTTCTGTAAACATTATCTTATGGTGAAAACCCCTTAGCTTTGACTTTGTACTCAGAAATTTGTTGTCCAGTTGCTTCCATCATTTATGTGTACAAAATTCTACAGGATCGAAGAAACAGAAAGAGCCGAACAACCAGCATGGAAATTGATTCAATGAAGGACATATCTGGTTCATCTGAAGTACCAAACAAGCCAGGAGATACAGAAAGCCAAGTTTCAGAGACAACTCATGGATAGGACTGACCAAACACATCATCCCCGGGCAAAAAGATTGCCTTCTCATCTACCAGAGTAAAAGCTTTCAGTAACCCATTAATACAATATACATCTCAAAGTTTCTTTTTAATAAAATTATCAAAATCTAAGCTAAAATTTGTATTGGAGATTGCCCCATTTGGTTCATGAGAAATTAGCTGTTGTTTCAGTATTTGCCTTCTCAGGCATATGATCATTCAAGAATGAAGAGAGATGCTCCCAAGTTCCCAAGAGTCCCAGCCCCGTTGATTGGGTTTGCTGATATAGATACAAAAGACTCTTGTTGTACAGACATGTCTTGGGGGCAGAGGGCTGTCTATTTTATACATGATTATATTTCTTTTTTTTTTCTTTTATTTTTTTTAATTTCTCTGATTTGTCACTGGATTACTGTACTTGGGATGCTAAACAAGCTATTAATTGGTTTCACTTTTCTCTCCGTTTCCCTTTTCTTGCTCCATTTAATTAAAATGTCGCTTTAGGAAAATATGAAAACAGTTGAATTAATGATTCTTTCCCTTTCTCTCTAAGCAGTTATGCCTTGCACTTTGGTTGCAGAATCATGCTCAGCCCATTATGTCACTTGCTCTACTCTTCCTTTCCTCCTTACTTTCATTGATTGGTCTCTAGTCAAAGAAAATTTATTCACCGTCTCTCTCCTCTTGATGAATCATAATTCTTTGTCTCCTAAAAGTACATTTCAAGACATCTCAACTGTAATTGTCATAAACATTGAGCATTGAATGGTCTTACACGCTGGTCCTCTTTTGTGAATAAGTTCAAACGCTAATGTAAAACTTTTGATATCCAAAATGATTCATCGCATTGACAAAGAAGCCGCTTGTGGGTTGGGACTATTTTCGGTCAGATTCCTGCTGACAAGGAGCCACGCATTGATGAGCCCCTTTTTGGCCTTTTGCATGAGCTTTTTCCTATGCCCGTCCCCATAACTCTGAAGCGGGCTTTTCTGAATTTCACTTTGATGGGGGGTTCTACGGTCTGGTGCCCTCATTGTAAGATTACATGGGGCCATTATCTTGGTGGCGAGATTGAAATCGGACGGTCCATATCATATAAAGCAGCATGTCGATGTGAAGATTTTCTGCACAACTTCATTACACTTACTTCATAAGCACCGTCCGATTTTGATTGTGAAGTTCGGATTAGTGATGATACGGTAGGCCGCTCCTAGTGTAGAATTTTTCTCTCATTATTGAATAGACAATTTCTTTCTTCTTTTCTTGAGCACAACGTTTAAATTCTGAGTTATCCCTACTTTTTTGACTTTTTGGTCCATACACGCTGCACATTTAAACGGACATGTATATTTTGTTTTTTCTCTTGGCTTTACAAGTGGCGGATCTAGCTTGGGTCATCATGATATTATTATAAACTAAAGATGGGCAATTTTCTTTCAGAAAGACTAAAGATTGGCCATTATGGTCGTTTTGGTCGGTTCTAAATCCTTGTATCTTCCCTTTGAAGCTTCACTTACTCATCTTTTAGTTGTTTTTCTTTTTTCATCGAGTATCTTTTAGTTGTTTTGGCTGCCATTATCTTTGTGAGCATATATTCATAAAATTAAACATTTGCTAGTGACGAGTCCGTCTTGTTGGTGCTCTAATTAGAGCTTTCTCATGTGGCATAATTGTTTGATATATATATATATATATATATAGGTGTAGTTTTCATGTGTCACGTCCCAGAGTACAGGAGGTGACGTGACGGATTATTTGAATTAATTAAAAGAGAATTTCATTAAAAATCCAGAGTTTAAAGGGGTTAAATCAAATATAAAATATGAAAGTTTAAAGAAATCACTCATGAAAAATTTATATAAATAAATTACATAGCGAGTATGGGTTCCACAACCCACAACTTGTGCACACACATGGTTCTGACAATATCATAAATACAATCACAGTCTAAATACAAATAAAGTTAAGTCTTACATGCCTTGATTAAATAGTATAAAATATAAATCAATTCCTTCTATTGCTCCTGAGTTCGATCCGAAGAATCCTCTCCAAACCTAAATGGGAAACCACCTAGAGGGGGAAATTTAAAACAAATAAAACGTGAGCGAAGGGCTCAGTAGGACTAGGTTTTATAAATAATTTAATTTAAAGAAACAATTCATTGTTAGGAGTACTCAAAAGAAAACTTAAATAAATAAATAAATACATAATTTGAGTAGAGCCGTTCTGACACAGAACAGTCTACTCGTACAATCGAAAACACCATTTTTTCTTTTACCTAGGCAAACCATGATATCACCACCGTAGTGGCCCAGCTGGGTTTCGGGACCTGCCCCCAAGGTCGATCGCTACACGACCCGATCTCTGATATGGCATCATGCCTATGTGTTTATTATCATTATCATTCAAAACCCAATTACCGAGTGTTGTCAATTACATTCATTATGGAATTCATTTCAGATCACGGTATATTAAAATGTAGCCGATAAATCCATTTTCAAACATCATTGAAAACATTTTAATAGAAATCCTTTTCAAGCCAAATCATTTCAAAACCAGGCTACCAAAGAAATAGGATAGAAGTCCTATCTCAATACTTGTGCTGGTGCCCCACACCGTAATCCCGGTCCGCTATACGTTAGCTCCGCGGAACCACGAACGATCCTAGATACAAACTAAGTCGATCAATATCTAGTTCGAGACTTTCTATGTTACTAAACCATTTCATGATGTCCTAGTGTGCCATTTGTATCATTAAAATCATTCTATAAGGTTGGGGTTCAAATCAGGGTTCAAAACAGTGAAAACGGGTAAAAATCACAAAATTTTCTATGCCTCGGTCGGCCTGCCGGACTCCCTGCTTCGGCCGGCCGAACTGCACAGTTCGGCCTGCCGGAAGCAAAGTTCGGTCGGCCGAACACTTCCCCAGGTTCGGCCTGCCGATCATCACTCCGGCCTGCCGAACTAGGAAAATCCAGAAATCTCAGCCACGGGTTTCTCGATCCCCAAAACACAAATCTTGTTTCTAACCTGTTTTTCTCAAATTCCAGGCATGAAAAAAAATTATAGTTGATAGAAAAATATACTAGAATATGTTTGAACTCATTTAAACAAGATTTAAACTCGAAATCCTCAAAAATCCAAAAATGAGAAAATGAGGAGAAGAATGAAAAATCTTGAATCCGATTCGTTTTTCTTCAATCTAAGCTTAGATTCTAGTTGTTCTAAGTTCATTTAACTAAAATCCAAGGTTTTCTAAACTCAAACAAACCTAGATTTCAAAAATGCACAAAATTGAAAATTTTGTAAAAAGTTTAGAAATTTCAAATCTAACCTCGAATCGAAGTTTCAATCCGCGTTCTCGGTTGCTAAATCACGTCCCCGAGCCTCCTCCTTGCTATCCCGAAGCTTGGATTCGAATTTGGTTTCAAAAATTTGTGAAGAAATTTGAGAGAGAGAGGGGAAACCGAGAGAGATCAAGAGGAAGAGAGAGAGAGATGCGTGAGAGTGAGGAGAGAGAGAGAGGAAGGAAATAAATAGAGAAAATCGGTGGGCGGTTTTACTGTGCGAAAATCATGTGCCGCCCACGGTTTTGCAAAACGGGGTATTTTTAACATTTTACAAATTGTTGTGTTTTAAAACTCAAAACATCATTTTAAAATAATAAGAAATCATTTGGAAGCATAAATTTAACAAAACAACCAAAAATTTAAAATCCAACCAAATAATCTAATTAATGCTAAAACATTAATTATGACACACTAATTCATCATTTATATTATATTATCATTAAATAAATTTCGGGATGTTACATAATGGCTACATTTTCAATGAGTATTGTTATTATTAGCCGTTTGATATAAATCTAACTTTGTAATGAACTAGATAGTTGACCAAAAAATTTATAACGATTAAGAAGGTTTGATTCTTATCACGCCAAATCATCAATTGTTGTCAAACATACCCTTTTTAGATATGTAACATTGAAAATAAGTCCCATATCCATATATATTTGTGTGTGTTTGTGTTGTTCTCGTTCTTGAAAGGAGTTGTTGATATTGTTGGGAAGCTAAACTTAATTAATGGCGTCACTAGATATATACATCATGGTAGTTTGAGACAAATGCCAGGCCAACAGACGTCTGGGTAATAATGGACGGTGAAAAACTAGTAACAAGACAATCCCACCATCTAGTGATGCCCATTGCTAGCATTAACAAATAACAGATTTCCATGCCCTTGTAGACCTGCACAAATGAGCTTGCACCGTAGTATTTCAAACCTCAAGCATCCAAATGTAGCCTTTTGTATACTTATAATTGCAAGATTTTCTTTCTCTCTTTCTTTCTTTCTTTTTTAATGCAATTTGTTGTCCTAATACAATATGGCAGTTTGGAGTTTAGAATGCTATTTGACATCATGTGGAACAGACGTAATTTGGCCGCCGCGCTCTGACCAGGAGCACAGCAAACGCACGGTTGGAGATGCCAATGGTGTTATGCCAGTCCGATCACGATAAGTCGGGATCAATCTTGCTTCTTGACATGTCGAGCATGGATGTTGTCCTAATCATCGCGCCTCACTCGAGCTTAATGCTGTGGCCATGTGAGGCTTTAATCCATATAATTTTTTGTTGAATAAATGTCACAATCATAACACATGGACTGGTTTGATTTTTTCATCAAGAAAAAAAAAATCTGATTGAAAATGTCACTCAAATAAATTTGGAGTACCAAAAATAACAATAGTCTCGTACAATGTAACTCCCACTTAAACAGGTGAAATAAGCAACTGAAATGCTAGAATTCGCGGCTTTTTATGTTTAAAAATATATGTCGTGGGATAGACAGACTTGAAGCTCAACCAATCTTTTCAACAATTTATTGTGCTATACTTGCATCAAAAAGACTTTTGAGCTAATCTGTATGCTGATCATAAAAACATAGTAATAGATATAGCATTCATCATTTAACATAAAACATGTACGTTCAGCCATAAGAATCTTTCATTTGGGCTCTAATTATAAGCACAATTCTTTGTTGGAATTACTTCAATTATGGGCTAATATATTAAATAAATGTACATTATAGGTTATCAGATAAGGTTAGCCCAATTAAAGCGATCAATTTAGGTTTTGGGCTTTTAAAACATCATTAAGTATGAGCCTCCTATGTGTAGAGACCAAAATATAATTATTGATTTTGTGATAGGCTAAATTGGTAATTAATAATAATTGTTAGAGTTTACAGTTATATAAAAAGGTTGTAGTCCCCAAGTCAATACGTATGTTTTCTTTCAACCACCTATCTACTGAGAAATTTTAGAGACATTCTTTAAATGAGGACTTACGTACCAGACTTGGAAGATTCTCAACCTTCGGATTCAGGTTTCACATTCTATTCATGAATTCAGGTTAGCTTCTGTATCTTATTATTTATCTCAATAATTTGATATGAATGATCCCGGTGTGATGATGGTTTTCATCATATAATTATGTTCTAACATTCTTGACTCTCAAGACAACGATAGAACGTGCTTAACATCAGATAGAGTATGACATATCCTATGTTAGAAAGCTTACATCATTCTTTGTCTAGGTACCGAGATCACAAGAGGAGACACAATTTATATCATTCTTCGAAAACATGCATATATAAAACATATAATTTATGATGTATAGCTTATGCATGTACTTGAATAGCTCATAATATTTTCATACAAAAATAAGCATGCACTTTAATTACTACCTATCGTTGAGTTAAGCTTCTATTTACCTTTGGCACACTCTTTTCTCCATTTCTTACACTCTCCACCTTTCCATGGTTGCTTAATTTTCTTTCTTTATCACACCTTTTCCTCTGCATCTCTTGCTCTCCTTGCTTATATACAAGACAACATGACCTCTTTTCCATGTTTAATATATATCAAATTAGCCCCTTTACATTAGCCATTATATCCTCATTTTGATATATAAATATATATATATATATATATATATATTTATATCAATGTCATTCTTTTGGCCATCGACTTGATTAGGGCTCTATCTTGAAGGTGGTATATTGGGAACCTCGTCATGACAAAGACCTATACTTGATCTAGTTCGTATTCAAGACCTAATTGATCTGTTCGTTTTGTTTCATTACAAGTCTCTTCATTTTATTTTTTTTAATTCAATATCAACATTAGTTTGAGTATCATTTCTTGAAATAATTTACATGTCTAACTTTTGAATGAAATTTTAACTCTACTACTTGATCGTCAAGTTACGTTTCCGCTAAAGGATCCAACGAATGAGTTAATAATAATTTGCAAAATTTTTAAAATTTAGGGAGTGCAGAAGCATATTATAGTAAGTTTCAAAGATCGAGGATAAAGTTTGAAAAAAAAAAAAAGCATTAGTGTAATACCACGCATATATTGTGTTATATTTTTAAGCGATGTCTCAGTCAAAAATATGTCACACGTTTGCTAGAATGTTCATTTTTGATTGAAACCACATGTTATTTTACTAGGAAATTAGACAATATGCTGCTTTTACCGTAAGGGAAATCACCCACACACCATTATCTGCAAGAAACGTTAGGTCTCTATAACTCATCGGTAAATTATAAAACAAAAGGAGTGTAAGATTTCATTTATCCTTAAAAATAAAAGCATGAAATCGTTTTGGATGATCTCGTTATTTTAAAATTTATTTGTCCAACTTGGTCATACGTGCTTTGATTCTTTACCAACCTCTCTGTCTCTCTCTCTCTTTTTGTTTGTTTGTTTGTTTTTTTTTTTGTTTTTTTTTTTTTTTTTGAAGATGTTTGCAAACTTAGTAAAGTAAAACGCTTTTGATGAAATTTTCGGCAAGAATTGGGTCAAAATCTTGTCGCGGATACAATAATGCATGTAATCTGAAGTTTGTGAAAATCGTTCAACTTTGGGACACTTCTGTGATTCCCCCAACATACAAGTTAATCATTATATAAGCTCGGTTTAATTTATCTTATAATCACCATCAAACTCAAGCTGTTTTGCATATTTTTCAGACCTTAAAAATTATATATCTAGCAGATTATATCGAGAAACTCATCTTGGCATCATCATTAGTTTGACCATATGAATATTTGTTAATTTGCATAATTTCATCACGAGTGTGTATGATAATTGGATGCATGCTAAGAACATCAAAAAAGTCAAAAATTGTAAAAATATACTTCCAATAGTTTGTTGTGTTTATAGTATAAGTACATAACAAAAAATATGTTATTTTTACAAATTTACATGCTTTATAAATGCTGCTAAAGACATTATGTTTATTAGCTACTAGTAAAATAATTGCTCACGAACGTCACGTGGAGAATATTTGTTCAACAAGTTTTGTACTAAATTAGGTTGAAGACAGTTGAGCTTTGGAGTCAATCGATGCTATTCATAAAAATAAAAAATAAAAAATAAAGAGAGAGAGAGAGCGATAGTACAGCTGAGAGACCAAAAAAAAAAAAGATGATAGAAAAGCTGCCCATGTTCGGCCGCCGAATTCAAAGGCCTATAATTCTAAATTTGACTGATTCAGGATATTGACTTATACATAGTATTAAATCTAATCAAAATATTTTAAAAAAGATATGTAAAACATTCAACAGAAATATGATCCGTGTGCACTATAAATTTGAGTTGTTTTTATCAAATACCAAAAAAAAGAAAAGGCTGAAGACAAAAGCTGGACGCTGATTTCGTTGTCATAGACGCATAATTTTGTACAAAATTTTCCAATTTGAATCATGTTGAGAGGTTCAAGAAAACAAGTAAACTACCCACGTAAGCATATATTATTCATGTAGCCCCCAAAAGATGGCTTCATGCCATAATTTCTCTTCGTCACTTGGAATAGATATTCTTTGTTCTACATATGATCATAATAAGTCTTGTCCTATATATGATTATAATAAGTAATTGCATGGCATACAATGAACTAAGATAGCTTGTGTTTTTACTTTATGTTATGATTTTTATTTATCACTTAGAATAAACAGTCATTGTCCTACATATTATCATAATTAGTCTTTGTCCTATATATGATTATAATAAGTAATTGTACGGCATAGAGCAGTTTGAGATAGCTGGTATTCTTGTTTTTAAGTTGTAGAAGAACAAAAGCATAAATTAGAGCTTTTAATTAGTGTTTGGATAGTACATTAAAAAATATTTTTTAATTTAAAAGAGTTTTGAACTTATTTGGTTAAATAAGTTAAAAGTTTTTATTGTTATAAAAAATAATGTGATATAAGAATATTAGTAGAATTTGTAATTTGTTATTTATAAATATAAGCATTTTTTTCACAAACACAAAAGAAATAAATTGTACTGAAAATAATTATAATTGTCAAACGGATCCACAACCAACTCATTTTAAGCCATTCCAAACAAAATGTATTTTCTATCACCAAAGAAAGGAAAAGAAAAGAAAAGAAAAACTACCACTTTATTAAGTTTTGATGAAGCCAAAAGTCTTTGTTCTCCCTCTCTTTTCGAGGAGAATGTATCTCAAAGTAACACATAAACATATTTTATAAGCAAAATGTCCGAGTCAAAATACGTATCTTTCTCACCCCAGCTCAACAATTAAATATTCTGAAAGTGGAGGAATCTAACTGCTACTCTTTTGAATTCTGGTAAAAGCACTGGTCTAAAGTGAATTTTGACCTTTGCGAAGCCTAGATCGAGTTAGAGCACATAAAATTGCATCTATGTGTGAAAAACCTTCATCAGTCAACTTGTCTAATAGAAATCGTGTTTTTTTTTTTTTTTCGTCAGGGTTTATATAATTATTTGGAAATATATGTCACCATCTTTCCCTTTCA
Organism: Artocarpus heterophyllus; assembly: GCA_025403435.1. Lineage (NCBI taxonomy): Eukaryota > Viridiplantae > Streptophyta > Magnoliopsida > Rosales > Moraceae > Artocarpus > Artocarpus heterophyllus. Next base: position 18,423,465 of record CM046347.1, on the reverse strand, counting down.
TCTTCACTCTAAAGAATAATATCTCTTTTTTTTTTTTTTTTTTTTTGGTGGAACAGATGCTTGATCGATTCAGACAGCAATTTTATATTGAAATGGAACAACTAAAACTTTAATATATAATAAGGGGAACAGCTTGGAGAGAAATTAGGGTATAATTTGAAGATTTATATGTAATAAAGATTGCATTTTAGTCTAACACATTACTTTAGTGGTTGGATGCAGTCAAGAGTGCTTCTGACTTTAGAGAGAAACCCAATTTATTTGAAATACTTTCACATTTTGAGAGATGTATACACATACATTGTAAAACCCATAGTTTTTATCTGAAAGGAAAATTAAATTTTGGGGCAATTTTCAAATTTTAAATAACTTTGGGCAAGAAGTTGAGTCTAGAAGCTTCCCATTGTGGATGAATAAAAGAATGGTGGATTAAATAAATTAGAAGCTTCCCATTGTGGGCAAATAAAAGAATACATGCACGCACTGAAGAGTGTTGCAATGTAAAGCCAAATCAACCTAGTAAAGGAGAAAGAAGAGAAAAAAAGAGGGGTAGTGGTCCAGCGCCGCAGCACCCAAAAGGAGGGTCGTGGTGCCCAAAAGGAGGGTCGCGGCGCCCGAACTAGGGCCATGGCGTCCGAACCCCAAACGAGGGCCGCGGCGCCTGTCCGAGAGCAAACCAGCTCTGCGGCGCCCAAAATGAGGGCCGCGGCGCCCGAAGTCTAGTTTGTTGCGAAATTTTGAGTTAAAGTCGAACTCAAACGCCCCAAAAAAGGGAAACTGTTAGGGTTTCTCATTAGTTGCTATTTTTCTCTTCCTTTGAATATAAATAGACATAAGGTGGCTAGGGTTGAGTGTGTGTGACATTGAGAGTGACATTATTTTGTGTGAGGCATAATTCTTAAGAGCTTCATCCTTGAGAGAGAAAAATTCCCACAGGGTGCTGATAGAAGAGAGTTTTGATAAGCACAATTTGAGAGTGTGTGAGAAACTTCTCTTGTAATCTGTAATCTCCTTCATCATAGTAGAATCTACAAGCGGTAGAAACAGGATGTAGTTTCAATTTTGGACGAACCTGTATAAAATTTGGTGTCTCTCTTTTCTTCTTTTCTCCTATTTATTTTCTGTAATTATTCGTTCTTGCGATCCTTGGAATTAGGAGTCGACTAATTCCCTAACAAGTGGTATCAGAGCGGAGGTTTTGATCAAGAACGATGACAGGAGAAGAAGGTTCGGCAACCTGTATCACCAAATTTGATGGTTTGGATTTTTCCTATTAGAGGATGGAAGTGGAAGACTACCTCTACAGTAGGAAAATGCACTTGCCCTTGGGTAATAAACCTGAAGGCATGAAGGATGAGGAGTGGAATCTCCTTGATAGACAGGTGCTGGGTGTGATCTGTTTAACCCTGTCAAGGAACGTGGCCCACAACGTTACAAAGGAGACTACTACAGTTGGGATGATGAAGGCTCTGTCAGAGATGTATGAGAAACACTCAGCCAATAACAAGGTACATCTCATGAAGAAGCTTTTTAATTTAAAAATGCTTGAAGGTGCCTCGGTGGTAAAGCATCTGAACAGTTTTAATACCGTCCTGAACCAATTGGTCTCGGTAGAGATTAAATTTGATGATGAGATCACAGCCCTAATCCTCTTGGCCTCGTTACCGAATAGTTGGGAACCCATGAGGGTAGCCATTACAAATTCGATTGGGAATGCAAAATTGAAGTTTGTTGATGTCAGAAACTCTATTCTGGTGGAAAAAGTTCGTAGTAAGGACTCATGTGAAGCCTCAACGTCGAACTCGTCCCTTAATATTGATAATAGGGGCAACAAACTTGAACGGCATTCAACAGAGATAATGGCAAGAGAGGCAAGTCGAGGAATGGGAGAAGCAAGTCAAGGATTGGTAGGACCATGGAGTGTTAGAATTGTGGGAAGACTGGCCACTTGAAGAAGAACTGTAGGGCTCCAAGGAAGAATGAAGACAAGAATAATAACGCAGCTAATGCTGCCATTGAAGAGCAACAGGATGCCTTAATCTTGTCAATTAACAGTTCTTTTGATTCGTGGGTGATAGATTGTGGAGCATCATTCCACACCACTGCACACCGTCATGTCCTGGAGAATTATGTTGCAAAAAATTATGGTAAGGTTTATCTTGCTGATGGAGAACCTTTGGATATTGTTGGCATTGGAGATGTCAGTTTAAAAATACCTAATGGGTCTGAGTGGAAGATTCATAAGATGAGACATGTTCTCAAACTAATGCGCAACTTGATTTTGGTGGGCCAACTAGATGACGAAGGACATAAAGTGACCTTTAATTGTGGAGGTTGAAAAGTCACGAAAGGAGCGATGGTTGTTGCTTGGGGACGCAAGGCTGGAACTCTCTACATGAACTCTAGTTGCAAAGATACCATAGCAGTTGCTGATTCTGCTGCCAATACCGAGCTATGGCATTATAGGCTCGGTCACATGAGTGAGAAGGGTATAAAGGTGCTTCACTACAAAGGAAAATTGCCAGGTTTGAAAACTGTTGATCATAGTTTGTGTGAAGCCTGCATCTTTGGTAAACAGAAGAGAGTTAGTTTCTCAAAGATGGGTAAAGAGCCTAAGTCTAGAAAATTGGAGCTAGTTCACACTGATGTGTGGGGGCCTGCACTGGTGACTTCCCTTGGTGGCGTAAATTACTATGTGACGTTCATAAATGACTCAAGCAGGAAGGTATGGGTTTACTTTCTAAAAAACAAATCTGATGTCTTTGATGCTTTCAAGAGATAGAGAGCCATGGTAGAAAATGAGACAGATTTGAAGATAAAGTGCTTGCAGTCTGACAATGGGGGAGAATATTTAGATAATGACTTCATGCGGTACTGTGCTGAGAATGAAATAAAGATGAAGAAAACCATTCCAGGGAAACCACAACAGAATGGGGTAGCTGAGAGGATGAACAGGACTTTAAACGAGCGTGCCAGAAGCATGAGGTTGCATGCAGGGCTGCCAAAGATGTTTTGGGCTGAGGCAATTAATACAGGCGTTCATCTAATCAACAGAAGTCCATCTACACCGCTGAAGTTTAAGCTACCAGAAGAAGTCTACAGCCATAAAAAGGTTGATCTCTCTTACTTGAGAGTGTTTGGGTGTGTTTCCTATGTTCACATTGATCCTGTTGCTAGAAGTAAACTTGATGCCAAGTCAAAGAAGTGTTTTCTGGTTGGCTATGGTGGACTTGAGTTTGGTTATCGTCTCTGGGATGACCAAAGTCGAAAGATTATCAGGAGCAAGGATGTGATCTTCAATAAAGGTGTTCTGTACGAGGACAGAGACAACACTGACTCCACAGGTTTAGGTTCTGAAGACAAGAAGCCTGAGGGGATTCCATTGAAGGATCTTCCTGAAGTGAAAGTGGAGAATCTAGAGGTTGAAGACCAAGAAAATGTAGCTCCAGAAGGAAACCAGAGGACTCTTGCCACACCAGTTAGGAGGTCTAGTAGGACCATCAGACCGCCACAGAGATACTCCCCATCTCTGCATTACATCTTGTTGACCAACAAAGGTGAGCCAGAGAGCTATGATGAAGCCGTGGAGGTTGAAGATTCGGTCAAGTGGGAGTTAGCCATGAGGGATGATATGGATTCCTTAATGTCCAATCAGACATGGCAATTGATAAAGTTACCACAAGGCAAAAAAGCCTTGCACAATAAGTGGGTATACCGGATTAAAGATGAATCTGATGGCAGCAAATGGTATAAGGCAAGGTTGGTGGTAAAAGGCTTTCAGCAGAAAGAAGGCATCGACTTCAGTGAGATTTTTTCTCCGATAGTGAAGCTAACCATGATTAGGACGGTACTTGCGCTAGTGGCAAATGAGGACTTGTTCTTAGAACAGTTGGATGTGAAGACAACTTTTCTCCATGGTGATTTGAAGGAGGAGATCTACATGAAGCAGCCACAAGGTTTTGAAGTATCGGGTAAGGAGAACTTGGTGTGCAAACTTCAGAAGAGCTTGTATGGTCTCAAACAAGCTCCCAGACAGTGGTGCAAGAAGTTTGACGGTTTTATGTGCAGCAATGGTTTCTTAAGGTGTCAGGGAGATCACTGTTGTTATGTGAAGAATTTTGGTGACTCCTACATTATATTGTTGCTATATGTCGATGACATGCTAATAGCAAGAGGTTGCAAACAGGAGATTAACAAGCTGAAGGAGCTGTCTAAGGAGTTTGCAATAAAGGATTTGGGTGCTGCAAAACAAATCCTTGGGATGAGAATAACGAGGAACCGTAATAGTCTGAAACTGTCACAGGAAGAATATGTTGAAAAGGTGCTAAGCAGATTCAACATAGGTAATGCGAAGCCTGTGAATACTCCTTTGGCCAGTCACTTCAAGTTATCAAAGGAGCAATCACCGACCACGGAGCATGAACGAGATCACATGGCCGATGTGCCTTATGCTTCTGCTATAGGCAGTCTCATGTATGCCATGGTTTGTACCAGACCAGACATTGCACATGTAGTGGGAGTTGTGAGTAGGTACATGAGCAATCCAGGAAAGCAACATTGGGAGGCAGTGAAGTGGATTCTCAGATATATGAGAGGTACTGCGGGTTTAACATTGTGTTTCAAGAAGTCATACTTGGGATTACAGGGCTATGTTGATGCTGATATGGCTAGAGACATTGATGGCAGAGAAAGTACCACCAGTTATGTCTACACTTTGGGTGGCACTGCAATTAGTTGGGTCTCGAAGCTACAAAAGATAGTTGCACTCTCTACAACAAAAGTAGAGTATGTGGCAATGACAGAAGCGAGCAAGGAGATGATTTGGTTGTGGTCATTTCTGGAAGAACTAGGTTACAAGAAGGAAAGGAATGCATTACATAGTGACAGTCAGAGCGCCATTCACTTGGCGAAAATCCCGTATTTCATGCTAGGACGAAGCATATACAGTTGCAATATCACTTCATCAGATTGGCTTTGGAAGATGGAGCGTTGAAACTTGAGAAGATTCTTAGGAGACAGAATCCAGCAAATATGCTCACCAAGACGGTTCCGATCAAGAAACTGAAGTTGTGCGCAACTTCAGTTGGACTTCTCCATGAGATGTGAGAAGTCGTTGCCGTTGCAGTTGGAGACATGGTGATTGATTAGTCTCAAAGTGGGAGATTGTTGCAATGTGGAGCCAAATCAACCTAGCAAAAGAGAATGAAGAGAAAAAAAGAGAGGGCAGTGGTCCAGCGCCGCGACGCCCAAAAAGAGGGCTGCGGCGCCTAAACCAGCGCCGCGGCACCCAAACGAGGGCTGCGGCACCCGTCCAAGAGCAAACCAGCACCGCGGCTTCCAAAATGAGTGCCGCGGTGCCTGGAGTCTGGTTTGTTGCAAAATTTTGAGTTAGAGTCGAACTCAAATGCCCCAAAAAGGGGAAACTGCTAGGGTTTCTCATTAGTTGCTATTTTTCTCTTCCGTTGCTATTTTTCTCTTCCTTTGGGTATAAATAGACATAAGGTGGCTAGGGTTGAGTGTGTGTGACATTGATAGTGGCATTATTTTGTGTGAGGCATAATTATTGAGAGCTCCATCCTTGAGAGAGAAAAATTCCCACAGGGTGCTAGATAGAAGAGAGTTTTGGTAAGCACAATTTGAGAGTGTGTGAGAAACTTCTCTTGTAATCTGTAATCTCCTTCATTATAGTGGAATCTGCAAGCGGCAGAAACAGGACGTAGTCTCAATTTTGGATGAACCTGTATAAAATTTGGTGTCTCTCTTTTCTTCTTTTTTCCTATTTATTTTCTACAATTATTCGTTCTTGCGATCCTTGGAATTAGGAGTCGACTAATTCCCCAACAGGGAGAATGAAGTACCGCCGTCTGAAGCTCAGAGAGCTAGAGTGCCACCTGCTTACGTGTTGTCTACCACCTAAAATTGAAGAAGAATGCCACAACGACTCTAGCCTTCATGCCAGATTCTAATGCCATTCAGTCCCGTCTTTGCTAGCCATCTATATCATTGTATTTCCCCTATCAAGGGAAGCAAGACCCAACCACTCTTCAGCCAAATCGTTGCCAGAAACTGTTGGGCTTTCGCATCCATTTTCTACTAGTTTCCAAGCATGTTCTAGTGAATGGAGCTTCGTTTTGAAAAACCAACCTTGAAATGGTGATCCTCGTGTCAAGAGTTTCGTTTTGACACCAACTTTTGCCACTACTTTGCTAGTCAAACTTTGGTCAACGTTGGTCAAATCTCAGTCAACGATGGTCAAACAATTGACTCGTCCACCCAAGTTTGAGAAACTACCCCCGGCCTATTTCTAATGCTTTGGATGTGTTTGTGAGACGGAATTTTGAAGGACAAGTTCGACAATCAAAATTTCTAAATTCACGTCAACGAATTCAATTTTTGTGAACCGAAGCGCTTTCACACCTCTTCGGAATCTTATGGTAGGAATCTCGACTACTCAAAATTTTCATATTATTAACTGAATGGGTTTTTAGAAAATTTATAATTTATTTTGGTTATGTGACTATGAGAATTGAATTGAATAATTAAAAATCTGAATTTAATAGTTTTTGCGCAATTATAATCATTTATTAATATGTATATATACTTTAGGTGACACGTCTTACAGTTATAGCGTGCTGAAACTATTCTATGAACCATTTTCTTATATGTGTATATTTTTGGTTTTGGAGAAAAACAATTGTTATATTGCCGAAATTTTGTTAAAGCAAACTGAGGTAATACACTAACATCTTGAGAGTATGAGAGTGATTTGAGTCATTTCCTTGTTGTTGTGAGCTTTTGTGGCACCGCTGAACTAAATTATGGCCATGTAAAAATTTCTTCAAGGACATTTACATCTATATTACTCTCGAGGTGTTCATTAAGGGCATAATGGACACAAGATGCTCATTTGGGGCACAACGGACATTTATAATCCATTTTCTTCTTCCTTTCCTTTGCTAACAACCAAGACAAGTGCGTTAAATTCTAATAGTGTGATTTTAACTTTGTGTAGCATTAAGTGGATAATAATTTGATGGTTTATATATATATATATATAAAGTGTTTGCATGTTTAATTGTTATGTTTTGCAGGTTTTCTTGGAGTCATTCATATATATATATATATATATTCTTTTCCATTAGTTGTTAAGTTTTGCTATCTTTATTTATTTATCTCTTTGAATATTTAATTTGTGTATTTTTGTAATAGAATGGGATTGAGATTTAGGAAATACAGTACTAAAAATATACTACATATTATATGGCAAATGAGTAATGCATAATAAACACTCTTTTATGATTGTTACGGAAATTTACATCTGAATATGACAAGTGGTCACGTTATTGGAGGTCAAGTATTAAAAGGAAGAATTGCAAATTTTATTTGGAAAATTATCTAGTTTTTACAAGAATCCTACTTTCATAAAACTTACTAGATTTGCCACTCTCCCTGATTTTAGGTCGTGACAAAAAGGATATCCGAGCTTAAGTTCGAAATCTTGGAATGTGCCACCCGTTGAACATGATTGTTAAATGCATTGCTAAAACAATCATGCATCCTTGCTTTCCAACACATTTATTTTATTTAATACATATTGCTAGGACGACGTCTAAATGAGGAAGGATATAGAAGAAAAATACCTTAGCATTTTTTCATTTGATCTCTAGTTTTCTTCTGAACCTCCAATTGGCTTATAATTACTGGATTGGGGAGGTGTGACCATTGACTTTTCAATATTAATTACCCGATTCTTTACTCTAGTTTGCTTAGAGTTTTATGTATAATTGAGCAGTTCATCGCTAAGAGTTAGATATTGAGATTAATGGTTTAGAGTTTGTTAACACTGTATTTATTATTTAGATTCCTAATTGACCGCATTTTTATCCTTAAATATCATGTTGACGTGAACTTAGTCGGTTTTTTGGGTGGTTGACAATCCTTAATTTGTTGTTGAATGTGAGAGTGATTATTTTTGGATTTAAAAAAGGGAAGTATTTTTCTTGAGTTCCATGTTCTAAAGATTTAGGTTTTATTTCTTTGCATGTGATAAAATTTAGATAAGTTTCATTGCATGTACAACTCACTCTTTATTTGTTTATCATTGGTTTGACGTAAGCTTATGTTTATTTGCTCCACATAAGGGAGGAATAGCATAATTTAGGTTGTCTAGGGTTAGGTGATGGAACTTTGAACTTATGGTTTGAGAGATTAGAAATTCATAGGCCCATGGGTATAGAAGGAAATGTCTAATTGAGATAAAAAGATTTTAGTTATTTTGGTTCTAATATTTTCTTGTGGTATAGAATTAAGCACCTTAGAATATTTGATTTTATTTTTTTGTTTGGTTTGAATCTTGAGATATACATATGTGTTAAATTTTGATATATGAAGTTTGTTTAGTCGGATTAGTAGACCTTGCAGAATATTTTATCCAATGTACACAAATTTGGGTTTTTTTAAAAGGTTTTCATCTTATAATATTTTGATACGCACATGATTTTATATTGTGTAATGGCTGTAAAGTTTATAGGTGTGACACCCGTTATTTTCTTAACTGGTATTATGGTAATTAAATTAATTATTCGTGTGCCAATTAAAATTTATTTCATCTAAAATCTATTTCATGTTATTTATTTTTACTTATTTTTAAATTTTTTAAAATTTTTCTATGTCTATTTAGTAATTTACCTAAATGCCCTTGAAACTTCTAATTATTTATGAAAATGCCATTTTGGCATTTTGTGTCTAAAAGTCTCTAAACAGACTCATTTTTTTCATCCTTGTCGACACTCTCTCTTTCTCTCTTTCTTTCTTCCTTCTCTTTCTCTTTCTCTTTCTTCTTCTTCTTTACATCTACAATGAAGCAAAACCAGAGGGATCAAAAGGCAAAATTCAAGCGACACTTTCACAAAAACTACAAACAATCTCTCACAAGCTCAAAGATCAAGGGGATTTAGACGATTTCAAGATTAAACTCTACTTTTGAACTAAGTTTGAGGTTACATTTCAAAAACTTTAATCTTGGTTCTAAGTTGTATTTTGGTATAAAAATTAAGAGAAATATGTTCTTGATGTTTGTAGGTAATTATACAATGTTTGTAAAGCTTGATTTACATAGATCTTTGTTTAAAATGAATTTTTGAGCTAGTTTTGAAAGTTTTAATTTTTGGTTTAGATTTGTTTGTTAAGCATGAAAATTTTGAAAAAATGATCTATATGTGTTTGAATGTGATATTTCATAGTTTTTATACATCTTCTATGTCTTGGAAGTTAACAAAAAGGATTGGATTAAGTTTTAAAGTTTGAAACCTTCAAAATAAAAATATGAAATTTCCAGAAAATTGTTCTAATCGGCAGGCCGATGAACAGTACCGACAGGCAGGATGAACAGTATCGACAAAGCCAATGAACAGTACCGGTAGATTGGCAGAGAGTTCAAAAAAAGCAGTTTTGGTCGGTATGACAAAAACAGTGATTGGCAGGCCGATCGGGCAGTCCAAACTTATATGTTTTTCATCATTTTATGTTACAAAATGTTCTAACAATTTAATATAAATGATTATGGCACACTAATAAGAATAGTTGATAAATCGGTATGATTATGTATTAGAAATTTAGTTAAAGTATGCTTATTTTATACGTTGTAGGATGATGGAGTACTTGGAGCTTACGTGATGAGCTAGTTATTATGAGCTGGAAGTTACCAACATGAAAATTTGCCAAGAGGTAGGGATTCTATTACTCATCTTTTGTGAGGTTTTGATATATTAAAATTTGGTTGTTTTACATTGCAAGATATGTATATGATATTTTGAATATATATGACTAGATTCACAACATAATGATATAGAACTCATCCTGTATTGTACTACAAAGAAACATAATGATTTGACACATATTGTTGTAAATTGAGAAGCATGGTTAGGAAAACTAACTCCATAAATAATGATTGATTATAGAGGAATTGTGAGACATAAAGAGGGCGACGGTTACGTCCTTAGGCACAAATACCCTAAAAGGTAAAATAGGGGGGAGGTGATGATGTTTCCTTAGGTTGAAAGTCTCAGAACGCATTGTACAGAAATTGACTTGGTGAGGATCCAAGGCTTGGTGTCCTCTCACCGGAACACCCTTAGAATGATTGTAGGGTGGTCAAGTGCGCCAATTTGGGTTTCGTTAAGTTAAGTGATATGATATTCTATTGCACGGTGGATACAGATGAGTATAATTAAATCCTAAATTAATATGTATATATATATGTATGGAACTTGGTAAGAAAATCATAAGGTATCAATTGAAATTGAACATGATAATATTGATGAATAATATTGAGAACTAACTAACAATGTAGGTTTTAATGTGGCAATGATAAAAACAAAAGGTCAGTAATATTTTCCCTGCTGAGCATGTTGTCATTCATTCTCCTATATTTCTATCTTTTTAGGGCTCATAGTGTGTGAGGTGGTAACAAGAAACATAGTTGAGGAAGCTATGTAGCTGTGTATCGTTGGATTTGCTTCATTTGATAAGAATGTCTATCATGTTAACGTAGCAATCGAATGTTACTTTCTGTGACTGTATTTAAATGTATTAAGAGTTAGAATGATGATGATGACAGTTTTGTATTATTAAACTTAAGGTGCTATATTAAACTATGGTTTAATTGTTATTTATATTTTTACTTTGTTGTGAGAATTTTCATTTAAGTCCTGGACAAATTTCTTTTGATGTTTATTTATATTTTCTAATCTCTATTTTATTTATTAAAACCTGTTAACCCCCACTTAGGGGCGTTACAATAGGATTATAGAGATACTAGTTAGATTAAGTTATGAATGATGATTTTGGTTAATTTTCCTTTTGAGAATGTTTTAATTGTGAGGTTTAGTTTCCTTCGGTTTGGAAGGAATCTTGGAAGCTAAGAATAGGAATTTAATAATGAGGAAAATGTGACCATTTATTAAATTTGAGGAGACAAATAGTCTTAACCAATAGGTTGAGGTTAAAGCTTGGCTTGCTTGAAATTAACCCTTTTTATCAAATTCTATTAGATTGTGAATAGTGATATTATGTTAATGTGATATAGGTTAATTTTAATTTGATGACTTTAAGTTACAGCTTTAAGTTTGGGTCCAATAGTTACTAAAAGTTGACCTCGATGTAATTTATAGATGGTTAGAGTTTTATTCTTTGCGCAAGAATTGGTCAACCTCTTGAATAGTTTTAGTTTTAAATGGTATATGCTTAAATGGAAAATTGAGAGAAGTGTGTCAAATCCTATTTGACTTATGCACTACAATCCTGATATTAAGACTTAGGTTTTGTTGATGACAAAAGTTGTTGTAGTGTGATCAAGGATATTCCTTCAGATAGTTAAATAACTCATTCTTTTGGGATTGGTGATAATAACAGTCTCTTAAAATACTTAAGATTGATAGGATGACTTGGCCTGTTTGATTTTTGATTGTGTAGCTTCATGGGCTTTCTAGTAAAACCTTGTGGAGACATTAAGGATGGATTTTGATGTAGGGTCATAGATTAAAGCATTATGTATTATAGGAAAATAAAATGAAGTCTGATATGTTATTTCATTTATTTTGAGAATGCAGAGTGACGATAATAATATACAATGAGTGATCTGGTTGGTATATCGAATTAGGTTGGAACTTAGATCATATGAAATGATGATTATATCAAATTGGTGTTGCGGTATGGTTCAATGACTTTTAATTAGGATAGTAGAGTTAGTTATATAAACTATCATTGACCTCAAAGTGAATCCAAATTCTATTGTAGGTGTGATATTTCATTTAATTTAACTAAAGATCTTACCTTCGTGTGGTGAATTCTTTGATGAGTGGTCATAAGCCAACGTGAAATACTACTTAGACAGGCATATTTTAAGATCTTTGAATATAGTTTTAGATATGCTTCTTGACAATTATCCTATGGTAGGAAGGATGCTCTTGAAAGATTAGAAAATCCCAAACTTCTAAACTGGATCACACCGATTTGATATTTATTGTATTCATCGTAGCCTTTAGTGAATCATGGCATATTAAGTGGTACATCGTGATTTTATTTATAGGTCTGAGTTGTTTTTGGAGGAAGTGGAACATGTACAAAGTATACTAAGTTTATCTCTCAGTTTAGGCAAGATCATTTGGAGAGTTAGACCTATCATGGTGCATTTTGAATTGTTAGTTAAAAAAGGATAGACATAGGAGTTAAGCTCCTTATTCTTGCTTGATATTGTTAGTGATGATGATCATCTTAGTTCAACACCATTGATGGTTGGGTTGACAACTCATTATGGTGAGGTTAAGACTCAAATTTATAGCTTTTGACTTTAATTTTGATGTGATTTGCGAGCGAATTGATGTTATGTTTAGTTAGAAAATAGTTCCTCCTACTTAAGAGGCTTTTATCTAAATAGCAAACATCTCCAGTGTTTGTGTCACGCCCTGGAGTACGGGAGGTGACGTGGCGGAATATTTAGATTAATTAAAAGAGAATTTAATTGAAACCGATGGTTTAAGAATCAAATTAAATGAGAAATAAGAATATTTCCACCACATTTTTATAAAAGAATTTGTAAATATTAAACGAGTAATAAAAATTAAATAAAAACCGCGAGTATGGGTTCCACAACCCACAATTTGTGCACACACATGGTACTGACAATATCATAAATACAATCACAGTCCAGATACAAATAAAATTAAAATCTTACATGCCTTGATTAAATAATACAAAATACAAATCAATCCTCCTATTGCTCCTGAGTTCGGTCCGAAGAATCCTCTCCAAACCTAAATGGAAAACCACCTAGAAGGGGGGAAATTTAAAACAATAAAATGTGAGCGAAAGGCTCAGTAGGACTATGTTTTATAAATAATTGAATTTAAAAAAACAGTTCATTGTTAGGAGTACTCAAAAGAAAACTTTAAATAAATAAGTAAATAAATAAATACAAAATTTGAGTAGAGTTGTTCTGACACAGAACAGTCTACTCGTACAATCGAAAACACCATTTTTCTTTTACCTAGGCAAACCATGATATCACCACCGTAGTGGCCCAACTGCGTTTCGGGACCTGCCCCCAAGGTCGATCGCTACACGACCCGATCTCTGATATGGCATCATGCCTATATGTTCATTATCATTATCATTCAAAACCCAATTACCGAGTGTTGTCAATTACATTCATTATGAAATTCATTTCAGATCACGGTATATTAAAATATAGCCGATAAATTCATTTTCAAACAACCTTTGAAAACATTTTAATAGAAATCCTTTTCAAGCCAAATCATTTCAAAACCAGGCTACCAAAGAAATAGGATAGAAGTCCAACCTCAATACTCGTGCCGGTGCCCCACATCATAATCCTGGTCCGCTATACGTTAGCTCCGCGGAACCACGAATGATCCTAGATACAAACTAAGTCGATCAATATCTAGTTTGAGACATTCTATGTTACTAAACCATTTCATGATGTCCTAGTGTGCCATTTGTACCTTTAAAATCATTCTATAAGGTTGGGATTTAAATCAGGGTTCAAAACAGTGAAAACGGGTGAAAAATGACAAAATTTTCCATGCCTCGGTCGGCCTGTCGGACACCCTGCTTCGGCCTGCCGAACTGCATAGTTCGGCCTGCCGGAAGCAAAGTTCGGTCGGCCGAACAATTTCCCAGGTTCGGCCTGCCGATCGAAAGAACAACGGCCTGCCGATCGGAAGAACACCGGCCTGCCGATCATCACTCCGGCCTGCCGAACACACAGTTCGGCCTGCCGAACTGGGAAAATCCAGAAATCCCAGCCACGGGTTTCTCGATCCCCAAAATCCAAATCTTGATTCTAACATGTTTTTCTCAAATCCCAAGCATGAAAAACAATCATAGTTGATAGAAAAACATTCTAGAACATGTTTGAACTCATTTAAACAATATTTAAACTCGAAATCCTCAAAAATCTGAAAATGAGAAAATGAGGAGAAAAATGAAAAATCTTGAATTCAATCCGTTTTTCTTAAATCTAAGCTTAGATTCAAGTTGTTCTAAGTTCATTTAACTCAAATCCACGGTTTTCTAAACTCAAACAAACCTAGATTTCAAAAATGCGCAAAATTGAAAATTTTGTAAAAAGTTTAGAAATTTCGAATCTAACCTCGAATCGAAGCTTCAATCCGCGATCTCGGTTGCCGAATCACGTCCCCGAGCCTCCTCCTTGCTAACCCGAAGCTTGGACTCGAATTTGGTTTTTCAAAAATTTGAGAGAGATGTAGAGAGAGAGTGCTGCCGAGAGAGAAATTGAGAGAGAGAGAGAGAGAGAGAGAACCGGAGAGTGAGGAGAGAGAGAGAAGGGAAGGAAATAAATAGAGAAAATCGGTGGGCGGTTTTACTGTGCGAAAACCATGTGCCGCCCACGGTTTTGCAAAACGGAGTATTTTTAACATTTTACAAATTGTTGTGTTTTTAAAACTCAAAACATCATTTTAAAACAATAAGAAACCATTTGGACGCATCAATTTAACAAAACAACCAAAAATTCAAAATCCAACCAAATAATCTAATTAATGTTAAAACATTAATTATGGCACACTAATTCATCATTTACATCACATTAATATTAAATAAATTTCAGGGCGTTACAGTTTGTTGGGAAGAAGAGAGAAATATATCATGTACTATTTAGTTAATGGCTTTTTTTATGATATTAATGCTAAGTCCTTAATCTTTAAAACAATGCAAGTCCTCGCAGAATAAGGGATTTTGCTAATTTTGGGAAAAAAATCTTGATTCGTGGTTGGTAGATGTTACTTGGATCTTTTAGGGTACTTCTAATTGTTTAAAGGGGTTGGTTCAAGTTACTTAACACTTGACAATATTATTATTAAGGCTGCTAATATCTCCTCGTAGACCTAATGAGGATGAAATCTTTGATATTTGTTATGACTAAGAGTTCAAAATTAAAGAAACTTTCAATATAATTGAGTTCCAATTGCTTATGTATGGTTAAGTTGGTTGTAGTTATTTATCTTGGAAAATTTAGTAGTATATAACCTCGAGCCTATTCTTATGTTGCTTGACCTTGGTCCTTTAGATTTGATCAATCACATGGATAAATTTTTTGTGATTACATTGTATGGAATCTTGATAGTTAAGGATTTTGGTTGATGGGTCCAACTCAAATGGATTGGTGTAAGTTTTTCATACTAGATTTGTATTAATCTTGGGTAATATTTTTAATCTGAGAATTGTTAATGATAATCTAAAGTTCTCATAAATTTTCACATCAGTCCAACATTTACATTTGTTTAAGATATTTAAACTTTGAGAAAGCGAAGAATCGAATGTTGACTTGGGAATTGAGGGGGAATGATCGCTTTTTAATGTTTAAGGCCTATGAACTAGAAACTTGTATGCATTGATGTCTCTTGATAGGAGGATACAATAATGAGATATGATAAGTACTCTTTGATGGTGCATGTACTGGGAGATTGATTCTTGAGATTTTATTCATTTATTGTGGTTGCTTTGTCTCCCAATATAATAAGGGTGTGAATCCTTGGTTGCATGAGGATTGTTTGTGGCTTTACCATTTCCTAATGTTTGACCTGTGTATAATAAGAAGCTACTTGAGAGTTAGAATCTGTGATGTATGATAAATAAACCTGCACTTGATTATTCTCCAACGTGAGCTGGTTCTTGGAAATTTTGAGGATGAAATTTCTTAGGGTGGATAGGTTGTAAAACCCATGTATTTTATTTGAAAGAAAAAATAAATTTTGGGGCCATTTTTAAATTTTAAATAACTTTGAGCAAGAAGTTGAATCTAGAAGCTTCCCATTATGGATAAATAAAAGAATGATGGATTAAATAAATTTGAAAGCCCCCCTTATGTTAGATACACCCCCCACTTCCTTCTTTTTTCTTTCCTTTTTTTTCCTTCTTTCTTCTTCACGCTAAAAAGAGTCCCTATCGCTGCTCCTTTTCGTCGACTGACTTCCGGCTATTGTCAACTTGCATGTGTTGGGGAGAATGAAGCATCGCCGTCTGAAGTCCCGAGAGTCAAAGTGCCGTCTACTCGCTCATCGTCTACCACCCGAAATCGAAGAAGAATGCCATGACGACTCTATTTTCCACACCAGATTTTGGTGTCGTCTAATTCCATCTTTTTAGGCCACCTATGTCACCATATTTCCCCCATCAAGGGGAACAAGACTCAGCCACTCTTTGACTAAATCGTTGCCGGAAACTTCCCTGCTCCCACTACCATTTTTTGATTGTTTTCAAGCATTTTCCGACGAATGGAGCATTGTCTTGGAAAACCAACCTTGGAACGGTGACCCTCATGTCAAAGGCTTCATTTTGGTACCAGCCTTTGCCGCCATTTTATTGGGCACATTCACCCCAGTCTAAGAAACTACCCCGACCTATTTTTTATGCTCGCGGATGTGTTCCTGACATTCAAATTATAAGATGGAATTTCAAAGGATGAGTTCGATGATCAAAGTTTCTAAAATCAAGTCAACAAATTAAATTTTGCAAACTAGAGCGCTTTCACACCCTATCGGACTATTATGGTAGGAATCTCGACTACTCAAAAATTTTAAATTATTAACTAAGTGAGTTTTTAAGAAACTTGTGATTTATATTGGTTATGTAATTACGAGAATTGGATTGAATAATTAAAATTCTGAACTTAATTGTTTTTGCACAATTGTTATGATTTATTAATATGTATGTATACTCTGAGTGGCACATCTTACAGCTATGGCATGTCGAAACTATTCTATGAACTGTTTTCTTATAAGTGAATATCTTTGGTTTTAGAGAAAAATAGTTGTTATGCTGTTGAAATTTTGTTAGAGCGAACTGAGCTAATAGACTAACAGTTTGAGAGTATATGAGTGATTTGACTCATCTCCTTCTTGTTATGTGTTTATGTGGTGCCGCTGAACCAAATTATGGCCATGTGAAAATTTCCTCGAGGAAATTTACATCTATATTTCTCATGAGGTGCTCATTTGGAGTGCAATGGACACAGGGTGCTCATTTAGGGCACAACAGACATTTATAATCCATTTTCTTCTTCCTTTCCTTCACTAACAACCAAATGTGGGTGTTAGATTCTAATGGTATGATTCTAACCTTACATAACATTAAGTGGATAATAATTTGATGGTTTATATATAGTGTTTGCAAGTTTAATTGTTATGTTTTGCAGGTTTTCTTAGAGTCATTCATATATATATATATATATTCTTTTTCATTAATTGTTAAATTTTACAGCATTTTTTGGAGTTTAAAGATTTATACATATTCTTTATATATGAAAATATGCCCATATCTTTTATAATAATTAGTTGGTTTCATTGTAGTCAAAATTTCTACTGGTTTTTTTTGTCCTCCTCTAGGTGATGTAGATTGTAAGTTAGATCATCAAAGCAGATGGAACGTCATATGTTTATTTATTTATCTCCTTGAACATTTTGCTTATTTTTGTAATTGAATGTGATTGAGATTTAGGAAATCCTATATTAAAAATATGCTAAATGTTGCATGGCAAATGAGTGATGCATGATAAATACTCTTTTAATTATGGAAATTTACATCCAAATATGACAAGTGGACTCATTATTGTGGGTCAAGTATTAAAAAGGAAGGGTTGCGAATTTTATTTGAAAAATTATCTCGTTTTCACAAGAATTTTGCTTTCATAAAACTTACTACATTTGCCACTAGCCTATCACGCTCCGGGGTACGGGAGGTGACGTGGTGGTTGATTTAATTTAATTAAATAAAAATTTAGTAAAAACATGAGTTTAAGGGTTAAATTAAATATAAAAGTATGAAAGATTTAAAAACCATTTTTGTAAAAGAATTCATAATCATTAAAAAGATAAAATCATTGAGCAAATCATTAAGCAGGACATAAAATAATAAATATAGCGAATATGGGTCCCATTGACCCACAACTTGTGCACACACATTGTACTGACAATATAATAATACAACCATAGTCCAAGCACAAAGAAAGTTAAAACATTACATGCATTGTTCAATTATTACAAATAATCTACTAGCCCTTCTACTGTTTCTGAGTTCTGTCCACTGAGTCATCTCTAAACCTAAGAGGAAATCCACCTAGAGGAGGAAGTTTGAAAACAAATAAAATGTGAGCGAAAGGCTTAGTAGGACTATATTTTAGGAAACCATATAATTTAAAAAAAAATATCGTTATTCAAGAGATTATTTAAAAGAAAGCTTGAATAAATAAATTTAAGTAAAACCGTTCTTACCCAAAACAGTTTATTTGGTCAACCAGAAATCTCATTATTTTCTTTTCCTAGGCAAACCATATGAATATCACCACCGTAGTGGTCCAGTTGGGTTTCAGGACCTACCCCTAAGGTCGATCGCTACACGACCCGATCTCTAATATGACATCATGCCCTTATGTTCATTTTCATCATTATTCAAAACCCATTTACTGAGTATTATCATTTACATTCATTATAGAGTTCATTATAAAATTCATCTCAATCCATGGTTCATTAAACAACTCATAAAATTCCCTTTTTATTCATCCTTGAAAACATTTTGATAAAAATCCTTTTCAAGGCCAATTCATTTAAAATTAGGCTACCAAAGAAGGGGTAGAAATCCTACCCTGATACTCGTGCC
This sequence comes from Artocarpus heterophyllus, assembly GCA_025403435.1. Classification (NCBI taxonomy): domain Eukaryota; kingdom Viridiplantae; phylum Streptophyta; class Magnoliopsida; order Rosales; family Moraceae; genus Artocarpus; species Artocarpus heterophyllus. The sequence goes on along the minus strand of CM046347.1, from coordinate 18,404,772 downwards.
GGTGTCTCACACCGTAATCCCGGTCCGCTATACGTTAGCTCCACGAAACCACGAACGATCCTAGATACAAACTAAGTCGATCAATATCTAGTTTGAGACATTCTATGTTACTAAACCATTTCATGATGTCCTAGTGTGCCATTTGTATCCTTAAAATCATTTTATAAAGTTGGAATTTCAATCGGGGTTCAAAACAGTAAAAACGAATGAAAATCACAAAATTTGCCCTTGTTCGGTCGGCCTGCCGGTCTCCCTGGTTCGGCCGGCCAAACTGTACAGTTCGGCCGGCCAAACTGTACAGTTCGCCCTGGAGGACCATATCCGGTCGGCCGAACATTCCCAAGTCGGTCTGCCGAACAGATGATTCTGGCCTGCCGATTCTTTGAATCCAGCCTGCCGAACTAGAAAATTTTCAGAAATCTCAGGCATGGGTTTTGGGTCTCCCAAAACTCAAATATTCGTTTTAACCTGTTTTTCTCAAATCCCAGACATAGAAAACAATCATATATGATAGAAAAACATAATAGAACACTTTTGAACTTATTTAAACAAGATTTGAACATAAAATTCCAAAAATAGAAAAAAATGAGGAAAAATAAAAAATCTTGAATCTAATCTATTTTTCTTCAAACAAAGCATAGATCCTACTTGTTCTAAGTTTCTTTAACTTAAATCAAGGGTTTACTAAGCTCAAACAAACTTAGATTTAAAAAATGCATGAAGAATTGAAAATTTGAAAAAGTTTAGAAATTTTAAAATTAACCTTAAATCAAAGCTTCAAATCACGTTTTTGGTTGCCAAATCATGTTCCCGAGCTTCTTTCTTGCAAACCTGAAGCTTGCTTTTAAATTTTCTTTCAAAATTTTGAGGAGAAATTGAGAGAGAAAGAGGGAGACCAAGAGAGAGAGATGAGCGTGAGAGGGAGAGTGAGAGAGAGAGAGTGAGCGACTAAGTGAGAAAGGAAGAGTGTGAGAGATTTAAATAAAGAGAAATAATGAGCGGTTTTACTGTGCGAAAACCATGTGTCGACCATGGTTTTGTAAAACTGAATACATTTGACATTTTACAAATTTTTGTGTCCCAAAGGTTCAAACTGACATTTAAAATAATTAAAAAATTAGAAGTCATTAAGATAACCAAAACAACTTTACACCCAAAATTTTATTAAATGATCAAATTAAATTTAAAACATTAGTTATAGTACACTAATTCATCATTTTACATTATAATAACATTAAATTAATTTTGGGGCGTTACAACTCTCCACCCCTAAAAGAAATTCGCCCTCAAAATTTACAAATCAATCTAGAAAAAAAAAACAGATGCAGATACAACTCCTGCATGTTGGACTCTAATTTCCAAGTGGCTTCATTAACCCCATGATGCTGCCACATGATCTTTACTAACGGTATCTCACGACGACACAATTTGATCACTTTTCGATCGATAATCTGAATCGGTACTTCTTCGTACGTCGTATCTTCCCAAACCCGCACATCGTAAAATGAAACTATCTTACCCTGCTCAGGCGGACACTTCCTAAGCATCGACACATGGAATATGTCACGAACATGAGAAAGTTCAAGCGGAAGGTTGAGCCGATAAGCGACGACACCAACACGCTGAGTGATCTCGAATGGTCCAATATATCTTGGTGCAAGCTTTCCACTCACTCTAAACCGCATAGTTCCTTTACGAGGCGATACTTTCAAGAGGACAAAATCTCCTACCACAAATTCCAAGGGTCGACGTCTTTTATTCGCATAACTCTTTGGTTGACTCTGAGCTGCCCTCAATCGATCTCGAATTACGATGACTTTCTCATTGTTATCACGAATCTCATCCAGCCAAAGAATAATCCTGTCTTCTGGCTCTACCCAACACACCGGTGACCTACACGTTCGCCCATATAATGCCTCAAATGGTGCCATATCAATGCTTGCCTAATAGCTGTTGTTGTACGTGAATTCTGCCATATGCAAATATTTCTTCCAATTCCCGCCGAAGTTTAACGCATAAGCACGCAACATGTCCTTGAGAACCTGAATAACCCGCTCAGACTGCCCATCAATTTGTGGATGAAATGCCCTTACTGAAGTACAAATCTATACCTAAAGCCTCCTAAAAACTCCAATACTTAGCATTAAACCGGGTGTCTCGATCAGAAATGATGGACAAAGGAACTCTGTGCAATCTAACTATGTCCTGCAGATACAACTCTCCGAGAATCCTCATTGAACATGTCGACCTGAACAGAATGAAATGTGCCGATTTCGTCAACTTGTCGACCACGACCCAAACTGCATCATGCCGCTGCTCCGTCCTCGACAAACTTGTGAGAAAATCCATCGTCACATGCTCCCATTTTCGCCCTGGAATAGGAAGCGGCTGAAGCTGACCTGCTGGCTTCTGATGCTCGGCTTTCACCTGGAGACACGTTGTACACTTGGCCACGTACTCTCGAATATCTTTCTTCATGCCTCTCCACCAATATTGCCTCTTCATATCACAATACATCTTTGTGCTCCCCGGATGAATAGCAAACTAAGACCAATGAGCTTCGTCCATAACAGCTTTCGTCATCTCTGCGATAGCTAGAACTGCAAGACTCTCCCAGAAATACAACGATCCATCTGCATGCACTCTTCATTCTTCAAACTGCTCTCCGTTTTGAATCTGTGACCAAATCCCTGGAAGATGCTGGTCCTGCCACTGATTTTGTTTCACCATCTGAACAAGAGCTGGGGTTGCTTCCCTATGGTACACCGAAACACGATCATAGTCTTCATAATACTGTAGTCCATATTTGCTCACTATCGCATCCCTGTTTCAGTCCTCAAGAGCCAAACTAGCTAGAATCCCTGAAGACTTTCTACTAAGCGTATCTGCGACCACATTAGCTTTCGTGGATGGTAATGCAATGCGAAATTGTAATCCTCCATGTACTCCATCCATCTCCGCTGCCTCAAGTTAAGATCTCTTTGTGTGAACAAATACCTCAAACTCTTATGATCGGAGAAGACCTGAAATGTCACCCTATACAAATAACATCTCCAAATCTTCAACGCGTGAATCACCGCCATGAGCTCCAAGTCATGAGTAGGATAATTCCGCTCGTGAGGTCGTAGCTGTCTCGATCCATACGTAACCACGTGTCCATGCTGCATCAACACGCATCCAAGTCCGCGTCTTAAAGCATCTGTATAAACCTCATACGGCTCGTCACTGCTAGGGATAACCAACACCGGGGCTGAAGTCAACCGGTTCTTCAATTCTTGAAAAGCAAGTTCACATTCTTCATCTCACTCAAACCTGACATTTTTCCTGACCGATCTCGTCAACGGCGCTGCAACCTTCGAGAAATCCTTTACAAATTTCCTATAATAACCAGCAAGACCCAATAAGCTGTGGATTTCTGCTACATTCCTCGGTCATTCCCATTCCACTATGGCTTCAATCTTGGACGGATCCACAGAAATACCATGCTCGGAGATGACATAACCTAAAAACCTAACCTCTGTTAACCAAAATTCACACTTTTCTTTCTTGGCATACAATTGGTGCTCCTGCAGAATCTGAAGCACGATTCTGTGATGCTGCTTATGCTCCTCCCAAGTCTTAGAATACACTAGAATATCATCAATGAACATGATCACGAACTGATCTAGATACGGCCTGAATATCTTGTTTATCAAATCCATAAAAGCTGCTAGAGCATTTGTCAACCCAAACAGCATCACCAGAAACTCAAAATGCCCATGCCAGGTCCTGAAAGTTGTCTTGGGAATATCCTCTTCCTTTATCCTGAGCTGATGGTACCCTGAGTACAAATCTATCTTTGAGAAGTACCGCGAACCTCCCAACTAATCAAACAACTCATCGATCATGGGAAAAGGATACTTATTCTTCACCATGACACGATTCAACTGTCGATAATCTATACACAACCTAAGATTCCCATCATGTTTCTTAGCAAACAAAACCGGTGCTCCCCATGGAGATGTGCTATTCACAATATACCCCTTATCAGTAACCTCCTGAAGTTGCTTTCTCAATTCTTTCAATTCTACCAGCGCCATCCGATAAGGTGCTACTGAAATTGGTGCTGTTCCCAGGAATAACTCAATACCAAACTCAATCTCCTGATGCGGTGGTAACCCTGGCAAGTCATCGGGGAAGACATCCTCATACTCATCAACCACCGAAATCGCTACATTTCCTCTCAAGGCATAGGGCTCATCTTCCAGACTCGCAAGAAAAGCATGACAAACCAGATTTCTTCGCCCTCCAAGACATGACTTAATAAGACGCTCACTCATTAACCGATCACAACCACCCTGGTAAGTGATCATCGTCCCCCTATCAAACACTAGGGTCACTTTCCTAAGCTAGCAATCTACAACTACTTTATACCTGGACAACTAGTTCATCCCTAGGATTACATCATATGAGCTCATGGGGAGTACAATCAAATCACTTTTCAAAATCTCATCCCTAATCTGTATTTTACAAGCTTTACATATACAATTTACACACACCCGCCCCAAGAGATAATCTATAACTAGGGGTTCATTGAACTCTTCTATCTCTAATCCCAAGGCATGCACAAAAGAACTCGAAATGAGAGAATGAGTGGCACCTGTATCAAATAAAACGTGAGCTAAGGATTGGGAAAGTAATATCGTACCATTAACTATCGCATTAATGGTCTGGGTATCTGAACCTCCTGATGCCATCGCATGAATCTACACTGATGCCTTTCCTTTCCCTCTACCAACATTGCTAGGTCCTGGATTGTTCTACCAATACTGCTGTGACGAAGATGACTAAACACTAGCTGCACTTGGCACTCGAAACTGAGGGATGCTACGCTATAAATGCTGTGACTGCTGTCCTTATACTGGATATGACAATTGTTGAGGAGAGAACTCAGGAAACTGCAACTGCAGAAACTGCTGAGGCAGAGGTAGGATCTGAGGCTGAGGCTAACGACTGGCACCTTTCTCGGTTTGAGATCCAAGACGGGCACTCCTGATGGGCAATTCCTCTTGACGTGTCCTGGTTGCTGGCAATAATGACAATGGAAGCTATAGGGATTACTACACCCGTCGCCAGATGAACTGCTGCTACCATTGTTCGCGCCACCTTGCTTTTTCTTTCCCAGAGTTAGACGGCTACTGGTGCTCTTCCTACCGCTCCTCTGTGGTTCTCCTGAAGATTTTGCTCAGTCCTCACAATACTACACATAATCACTTTCCACTGATATCGTTGACGACACAAGCTCTCTGAAACACCTGATCATAGAGCAACCACCTATCGCCGAATAGGAGCCTTAAGTCCTTCCTGAAAATTTATACATTTCTCACGTTCCGATGCCACCGCCGATGGAGCAAACTTGGCCAACTCATTAAACCTTGCCTCATACTCACGAACTGACAAGTCACCCTGCTGCAACCTATAGAACTTAGCTGCCTTCTGGTCTCTATACCCCTGCGGAAAATACTAGTCATAGAACAGCTCCTCGAATCTGTCCCAATTGATATTACCAATGCGTTCCAAACGCTTAGCTTGTTTCCACCAAGCATTAGCACCACCCTCGAACTTATATGTAGCAAATTCCATACGATACTCATCAGGCACACCAAGGGTATCCAAATGCTTCACGATCGAGTCTAGCCAATATTCTGCCAATTGCGGATCCCCATTTTCATTAAAAATAGAAATAGACGCACGTTGAAATTTCTTAAAATATGTATGCCGACGACTAGCATTAGAATCCTCCAGTCTAGCCCTAGTTGCCATCTGTCGGAATGCCGTAAACATAGACCTCATCATTTTTGAACTCGACGTCAGCTGTCGAACGACGTCTAGGTGCCATTCTCTCACTTTTGAAAACAAAATTTGGACTGTCAGAGGTATTTCATTGTCATACATATATGTGCACAATTCTCAAGGTTCATAACCTTGAGCTCTGATACCATTCTGTCAGCCCCAGGGTCCGGGAGGTGACGTGGCAGTTGATTTAATTTAATTAAATAAAAATTTAGTTAAAAACATGAGTTTAAGGGTTAAATTAAATATAAAAGTATGAAAGATTTAAAAACTATTTTGTAAAAGAATTCATAATCATTAAACAGATAAAATCATTGAGCAAATCATTAAGCAAGAAATAAAATAATAAACATAATGAGTATGGGTCCCATTGACCCGCAACTTGTGCACACACATTGTACTGACAATATAATAATACAACCACAGTCCAAGCACAAAGAAAGTTGAAACATTAAATGCCTTGTTCAATTATTACAAATAATCTACTAGCCCTTCTACTGCTCCTGAGTTTTGTCTGTTGAGTCCTCTCTGAACCTAAGAGGAAATCCACCTAGAGGGGGAAGTTTGAAAACAAATAAAATGTGAGCAAAAGGCCCAATAGGACTATATTTTAGGAAACCATCTAATTTAAAAAGAAATATCGTTATTTAAGAGATTATTTAAAAGAAAGCTTGAATAAATAAATTAAAGTAAAACCATTCTTACCCAAAACAATTTATTTGGTCGACCAGAAATCTCATCATTTTCTTTTCCTAGGCAAACCATATGAATATCACCATCGTAGTAGCCTAGTTGGGTTGCGAGACCTGCCTCCAAGGTCAATCGCTACACGACCCGATTTCTGATATGGCATCATGCCATAATGTTCATTTTCATCATTATTCAAAACCCATTTACTGAGTATTATTATTTACATTCATTATTGAGTTCACTATAAAATTCATCTCAATCCACGGTTCATAAAACAACCGATAAAATTCCCTTTTTATTCATCCTTGAAAACATTTTGATAAAAATCCTTTTCAAGGCCAAATCATTTAAAATTAGGCTACCAAAGAAGGGGTAGAAATCCTACCTTGATACTCGTGCTAGTGCCTTACACCGTAATCTATGTCCGCTATACGTTTGCTCCGTGGAACCACGAACGATCCTATATACAAACTAAGTCGATCAATGTCTAGTTTGAGACATTCTATGTTACTAAACCATTTCATGATGTCCTAGTGTGCCATTTGTATCCTTAAAATCATTTTATAAATTTAGAATTTCAATCGGGGTTCAAAACAGTAAAAACGGATGAAAATCACAAAATTTGCCCATGTTCGGTCGGCCTGCCAGTCTCCCTGGTTCGGCCGGCCGAACTGCACAGTTTGGGCTGCCGGAGGACCATGTCTGGTCGGCCGAACATTTCCAAGTTCGGCCAAGGTTTGGCCTGCCAGACTGATGATTCTGGCCTACCGATCCTTAGAATCCAGCCTAGCGAACACGAAGTTCGGCCTGCCGAACTGGAAAATTTTCAAAAATCTCAAGCATGGGTTTTGGGTCTCCCAAAACTCAAATCTTCGTTTTAACCTGTTTTTTTCAAATCCTAGGCATAAAAAACAATCATATATGATAGAAAAACATAATAGAACACTTTTGAACTCATTTAAACAAGATTTGAACACAAAATTCCAAAAATCTGAAAATAGGAAAAAAATGAGGAAAAATGAAAAATCTTGAATCTAATCCGTTTTTCGTCAAACAAAGCATAGATCCTAGTTGTTCTAAGTTCTTTTAACTCAAATCAAGGGTTTCCTAAGCTCAAACAAACTTAGATTTCAAAAATCCATGAAAAATTGAAAATTTGAAAAAGTTTAGAAATTTCAAAACTAACCTTAAATCTGAGCTTCAAATCATGTTTTGGGTTGCCAATTCATGTTCCCGAGCTTCCTTCTTGCAAACCTGAAGCTTGCTTTCAAATTTTCTTTCAAAATTTTGAGGTGAAATTGAGAGAGAAAGAGGGAGATCGAGAGAGAGAGATGAGCGTGAGAGGGAGAGTCAGAGAGAGAGAGTGAGCGAGTGAGTGAGAGAGGAAGAGAGTGAGAGATTTAAATAGAGAGAAATAATATGCGGTTTTACTGTACGAAAACCATGTGCCGCTCACGGTTTTATAAAACTGAATACATTTGACATTTTACAAATTTTTGTGTCCTAAAGATTCAAAATGCCATTTAAAATAATTAAAAATAATTAGAAGTCATTAAGATAACCAAAACAACTTTACACCCAATTTTTATTAAATGATCAAATTAATTTGAAAGTTATGACACACTAATTCATCATTTTATATTATAATAACATTAAATTAATTTCATGGCGTTACAGAGCCTGATTATGGGTCCTGACATACATGATGTTGTGAAAGTGTAACACCATTAAATTAACTACTTATTTCATATTTTTGGAACTTTTAAAACGTTAGTCGTGAGTTAAATAATAAATGCCATGTTATACATTCGTTCTTCACTTTTGTATGTCATAGGAAGCATGATCTTTTTGGGAGAACCATGACAGAAGGCTATACATATAAACTATGGTTGATTATATATCTATATATATGTACATCAAAATAACGACGAAAATGAAAAAAAACATATAAATTAAAGTAACACATTGCTTTTGTTTAAAGTGCGGAAAGACCATTTTAACATGCCATACTTTAAATTTGCTTCATTCAATTTAATTAGTGGTAAAATAGTCTCTTTTATCTTAATAAGTTGGACCAAATTTTATTAAAAGGAAGGAAAAATTAAGAACACATGGATAATCAATGACGTTTTTAGAGGAGAAATGAGGATACAAACAATTATCATTTTGCAACTTTTTTTTTCTCTTTTTTCCAAACAATGAAGCCACAATCTATTCCTTTGTCATTTATTGCTAATAATTCTATTTATTTCAAATTATAAAAATGTTATTTTACTTTTATTTCTAATTCTCGTATTTCCTCTTCCCCCTATTGTTTGTTTGTTAAATTCTTTTTTTCTCCTATTTGAAAACTAGTCACACGCTCCACAATCCTCATTTCCTTGCCTTCTTTTTTATTTATTTTATAACTATAAATTGCCACTTTTTTTCTCTATAAATTAAATAATTGTTGTTTTTCTTACCAAAAAAGTCAAATAATTAGTGCTAGAATAAAAGACATTTCCACTAACTTTTTCAAAGAAAAAAAGTTAATCGCATGCTTACAATATGTCACACGAAGGAAGAATTGAGATATAGCAGTTTTTTATATTATCCAAAAAGGAGCAATTAAAAATGAAACTGATTAAAAAAAACTGTGTGTTTTTTTAGGAACAACCATGTAAGTAAAAAACTGATGTACACAAATTTTATTTTAATTTTTTAATGAAAAATTTACTTTCTTTACTCTATGAAATTACGTAAATGTTTCTTATAAATTTAAACTTTATATATGGGTATTATCTTTCCTTTCAATTTAGCAAATTTTTTTTAATAACATAATGACACGTTTGTAATTAACAGGAGAATGACGATTATAGTTTTGTCTTTTGTCTTTTGTCTTATGTTTTTGAGTAAACGGAAAGAGGAGTCGCAAAAGAAGATCATTGAACGTTATTTTTCTCTTTCTTTTTCCTTTTTTAAGCTTATGTAACCCCTTGAATTTTAAAGTAAGGTTAGTTATGTTAAGTTTAATTATTAAATGTACCAGTATAATTTTTTATGTTAATTTTCAGTCATTTAAAATTTTATTGCATTTGTCATATTTAAAATTTGATTTATAGTTTTTAAAATACCGAAATGATATTTTTATACCACATTTTCCTTGTATTTATGAAAATGCCCTTGGGGCTTTTCTTTTTATTTTTTCCTTCCTTTTTTCTTTCTTTCACGTTCTCTCTCTTTTTCTCTCTCTCTTTCTTTCTTCACCCGATGGTCTCTCTCTTTCTTCCTCTCAAAAATTTTAATTTTAAGCTTCATTCTCATGGATTTGAGCAAGGATTAAAGGTCAATCATCAAGTTTTTCATCCAAAAACACCATTAAAGGTTAGCTTTCTCTTTTTCTTAAAATTTCAAAGTTTTAAATTTCAATTTTTCAAATTTTCTTTGATTCTTGAATCTGAACTTTATTGAGCTTAGTTAACGTTTAATCTAAGTTTATGGGACTTGTTTTACTATGAATCTAAACTTTAGTTGAACAAAAATAGTTTAATCAAATTTTGACATTTTTCTTTGATTTTCAAATCCATTGTGAAATTGAGTTTAAATTTGCGAAAAATGGTTTAAACTTGTTATACTATGACTTTCTATGCTTTCTATGTGATTTTCATGATCTGGGAATTGAAAAACAGGTTTTAAAATTTGATTTTGAGTTCGAGGACGCCAAAACTCGAAGTGTCGGGTCCCTAGATTTTGCCAGTTCGGTAGGTCAAACTTGATCTTTGGCATGTCGGATTCAAGAGTTCGGCAGGTCGGATTCATTTGATCGGCAGGCCAGACCTGGAAAAGTCGACAGGCCGGTGCTATTAGATCGACAGGCCAAACTATACAGTTCGGTAGGCCGGACTAGGATGTTTGGTAGGCTAACTGTGGACTTGGAATATTATATTTTTACTTAGGTTTTCAATGTTTAATGATTTCGAAGTGTTTCAAAAAGGATTATGATCTTGGATTATGATTATTTTGAATCAAAAAGCCACACTGATAATTAAATTAACATAATGATATTTGTTAAATATGATTTCTGACTTTAAATGCAGTTTTTAAGCTCTTGAACATATATGGAACATACATTGGATTTTATTTGGAGCTTACGTTATTGGATTTCAAATGATGTAGGATATACATATATTTTTATCCCTTTCTTTGGCAGCCCTTTTTAAACTGTTTGGGCCAAATGCATGACCTTTTGAATGATTGATGAAAATAATGTCTTTGATTTTGAAGAATTGTATTTTTGATGTTCCTTTCAGATTTTCAAATCCAATACGGTGATGTTTTATTAAGTTGTTTTTAAATAAGTGTTTTTATTGATTTGTTAAGACTTTGAGATTCATCTCAAATAGAACAGTTTGTGAACAATTCTCTGTTTTTGATTACTACTTTAAAATAACTTGTTTTTAACTAATTATCCTACTGAGCCTTCTACTCACGTTTTTCTGTTTTTAAAATCCCCTTTCTAGGTTTTGAGAGGAAGGATGGACGCAGGTTCGAAACCTAGCTCTTTGGATTGACATGGTATTTTCTTTAGAACTGTCGTATGATGCGTGTACTGCACGACTTGTCCTGGTGTTAATGTCTTTTTCGTCTCTATCAATTATATATTTTTAATTTATCTTAGAGACGAATGATTTTTAATATTTTTGTATTATTATTCTTGATATTGTATTTTAATTACCTGCCCACCTTCATGGTAAGCATCCACGTGATGGTGAATGAGAATAAGATCATCGGCCCCACTTTCAGTGACATTCATGTGACTGGTGACCGCCGATGATATTTATTTATTTTTCATATATATTTATTTATTTTTTCTTTAATTATTTCATTTATTTCATTTTATTTACCTAAAACTCCCAAACCCCATTTCCGGGGCCGTCACAACTTAACATTTTAATTTCTTTATGAAAACACATGATAAAACTTTACATTTTCATAAATTAAGAACTTATCTGGTATTTTGTTATTTGAGTCAGTTTTGTTATCCTATTTTTATGTTCTTTCGGTTGTCCCTTTATTATTTTTTTGACACATCAGTAAAATTTAATAATCCAAACATATAAATAGGACCTAGTTAAATAGTAAAAATAATTAAACAATTTATTTCGGTGTTAAAATTTAATTTGAGGGAGAAGTAAGAGGATAAAAAAATAGAAAAATAATTTTAATTCCCCTTATTCAGTTTTATGAGAATAAGGGTATGAATGTCGGCAAGCACTTATTCTAGTAGTAACAATCATGTGAAAGGCCGTTTACTAATCAAGTGTCATTGTGCTGCATCTGGTTAAGTGAACAATCTCAATTAATAATTTATATATAATTGTGTAGAAAAGTTACACGACAGCTCGTGGCTAAATTAAATGAGAGTTTGTGGACTAATATAGATGATTTGAGGTGAAATATGATACACATAAAGGGAAAAGAATTTCGAGTTCTATATCGTTAATCTATAAAAACAAACAATAACTTATAAGAACATTGAATCACCTTTAGATGAAAGTCTAAGTTCTTAACAAGTCTAAATTTCATTATGGTATCAGAGCCTAACCAATTCAAATGAGCGGCTCGATACATCCAATATAAGATTAGTAACTCTGAAGAGAACACCATCTTATGGGAGTACGTAAAGGGAAAAGACTGAGTCCCACATTGTTAATACGTAAAAAAAACAACTTACAAGGACATAGAGTCATTCTCATTTAACAAATTGACTACTTAAGATGAAAGTCTAAATCCTTAGCAAGTCGAGATTCCATCAATACATACATGGCTTTCCTTAAATACTTTTTTAGAAAATTTATATTTTTTGCCCTGCATTTTCAGGTTAACACAATATTATAGTATCTTGTATTTTACACTAATGTTGTACATTTATTTTCATATTGTCAATTTATGCTTAATTTATATCAGTTTTTCAATCAACTAACTATTTTGATAAGTGGAATTTAGAAATACTCTTACTGATTACAGATTATGAGTTCTTGTTTGGTTTAAAAGGATGGAAATATTACGTCAATAATTAGAAAGTGTATTATTAGAATTTTATATATAAAAAAAGATCACATATGACCAAAGCAATATAGCCATTTAAAAAAATATATATAGCCAGACTAAGCATGCATAAAATAGCAATATGAAGGTATTAAAGTACAACCATATAAAATTTAGAGAAATTTTTAATAACTACAAAGAAAATAAATTTTTAGTCCAAAACATTATTTTGACACTTTAGTCACAACCTTATGACTAATATGCATTTATTCATAAATTTTTAGTTTTAGTAAAATTTTTAGCAACAAGGTTTTTAATTATAGGAAAAATTTTGGTGATCCTAAAATGTTTTTGTGACTAAATTAATCCATATTAGTCATAAGATTGTGACCAAAAGTACATTTAGACACAAAAAATGTTGTGATTAAAGGTGTTATAAAAGTAAAATATAAAAGTATTTTTTGTATGCAACATAAAAAATATCATAATAATGTAAATACCTCTTCTTTTTTTTTTTTTTTTTGTCCTTCCTCTGGAGAACAGTTCATATTGAACTAAATCTTTCTCACGTTTCTTTATAATTTGAGGTTTTGCAATTCATATAGCTAGTCTTCCTTAACCTATGTCCTCATATATTATTGCAAGTCCGTACAAGATATCAATGCTTCAAGGTATCAATAGTAAGTTAGTAGCAATATTTGAACCCCAAATTCACATACAAGGTGCCCCCACTCAATTTGACAAAGGATTTCATGGATAAAAAATATGAAATAAATAAAGAGAAAAGTAGTTTTAACCTAATGGGAAAGAAACTAAAAATAAAATCATCAGTTATGAAGGACAGAAACGATTAATATTAAAAAATAGGAAATGTGTTTGTGTGTGTGAGTGAAACTAGAACCTGTTTAGTAGGGCCGGTAATTCGGACACAGCACGATGACATGATATGAAAACGACACGGGATAAACAGGTTTAGACTGCACGTTTATTAATTGTGCCATAAATAAGTTGGCATGAATAACATAAAAATAAACGGGTTGAATTCGTGCTAACATGCTAAACACGCCTTAACACGTTTAATTAAATGGGCTGTAAATGTGTTAACACGGCATGACACTACTTGCTCATTTATAACACATTTAAACTTAGAAATAAAATATTTGAAATATTTATAGTAGGTTAGTATTAATTAGATATTGTATTTTTGTTAATTTTCTTTATTAGCTTTTTTTAAAATTTTTTATTTATTTTTTAATTTTTAGTTAATTGGGTCATAAACGTGTCATATGCGTGTTGTTATTGTGTCAACCAGTCACGGCACGTTTAATAATCGCATTAATCATGTTGTGTCGTGTTACGCATGCCATAAGCGTGTCGTGTTCGCGTTTGCATTTATGACATGTTTATTAATCGTGTTGTGTTCGTGTTCAGGCTAAACGTGTCGTGCTGTAAACGTTCCGTCACGAACACGGCAAGAACATGATTATTGCCACCCCTACTGTTTAGCATATAAAACCAACTCCCATTATTATTGCATTCGTAAGATTGCATCCTGATATAAATAAATCGCCATTGACAATAAAATATAAGTTTTTCTTCTAATTGCCTTTTTTAAAGTTTTATTTAAATTATTTGAGCTTTAGGTTTTTTTTTTTTTTTTTGGTTGAAACTTGTGGTATTTGAGCCCACCACGAACGGCATGAACCTTAAAGGTCCCTCAACGTTTGGGTGGTTTAGCTCAATTTGAGCTTTAGGTTAACAAATTGAAATCATGTAGAGAGAGATGAAAAATCTACCCTTTTTTTTCTTATGTTTGAAAAATTACTACGTGACAGAAATAGCGTAGACCTGATTTATACATATTTTTGCAGCTAAATTGCTACCTTTTAATTTTTTTTTTTTGTCTAATTTCCAACTATAGGTGATCTAAATTATTAATATGTAACTATAGAAAAACCCATTTGCCTAACATATGAAAACCGTGAGATAGCCATTTATGATGAAGGTCGAGTCAAACAAGCTAAATGATAGCAATCGTACCAATCATATTGTACCTTTCTGCATTTCATTGTCAATCATATATGGAAGAGCTAACTATTTATCGAGTGTTTGGCAAAGTTAATTCTAATCAATATTTTAGTTAAAAACAGTGTAAATTTTCATATGCTACAGTAAAAAGAAATTACTATAATGTAAAGTTTTCATATACTACAATATTTACAGTTCTAACCAATAGTTCTAACCGCTATACCAATTCCCTGTTAGTGACATGTGCCATTCACTTCTTCACTAGGGAATTTCGCCAAATGACATAATTGTATGGATGAAATCTTTTAAGTACAAAACTATTTATTGTTAGGGTCCGACTATTCAGCTCCAAGGCAAATTAATAATCTAAGATATGTCGATATCGTACTTTTATATATGCACACATTTCTTGTTGATCTTGCTAAAGATATATACCATTAATAATGCATCTAATTTTCTCGTACTAGTTAAAAATTAAAAATGAAAGGTTCCTAATTTATTAGGACTATATAAAGAAATTTATGATCCGTATCTTTTTTTTTTCTTTCATATAAACAATGTTAATTATTCTCAGATTTTGATTATGGGATTTCTGCTAGCACCACTTGATTTTTTTTACTATAAGTCCGTCATGTCAAAATTACAGAGAAAATAAAAGAAATTATGACATAGCAACCTAGCTAGAAAGAGTATGCCTTTTTTTTTTGTTTTGATTTGAAGAAAAAAAAAGGAGCTATTCTGATACCATGATCCATCCAAAAAGCTTTTTTTTGATATGATAATATTGGTTCTTGCATCAACAATATTGATGATATAAAGCAACAATATACATGTACCTGGACATGCTTGAACTATGCAAATCATCCAATCTTCACCTAGAAACTGTTTCCGTACTGTTCTGATAATAAGAAAAGGTACAAGTCAAATATAAAGTATCTGTGTACTAGATAGAAACTTAGAAAATGCAGGCACAAACGTTATGTCGAAGTTCTATTTGCACAAACAAAAAGGGAAGTCAGAGTTCTAGGGCACAATATATATATGTATAGATAGATAGATGTATATGGGAACAAAATATTTCTCAACTGGAAACATTGTAATTAATTAACTGCAAAGCAGAAATATTAAAATTATTAATTTGTTTAGTAGGCTGAAAGAGCGGTTTTTATCATAAAAAATGACTATAAATTATAAAAAAAATTTATATATTACAACAAAAGATTATAATATAAAACTTTCATATATTATAATTCTTAAATCAAAATCGTTCGCTGTTTAACTATTTTTTTTAAACCGCTTCCGTATCTATTCATCTACTACGCCAATCAATCAAATGATAATTAGTCAAATATTAATTTCCTTTTCTCCAACACTGAAATGGAATATCCGGCAGTCAAATGCAGATCTAGAGCTGAAACATCACCTCTCTCTCTCTCTCTCTCTAATCAAGATGAATCAATTGTCAGAACAGTTATAGAATGGTTCTCATTATTATGATTTTTTAGTCTGGTTGATTATCTTATTCTCGTAACAGGATTCTGCGTCGTGCCCCAGACCTAACAAATAACCTGCTCTCCCTTGACTAATTAATTACGCCAGCACTCTCAACCCCAATTTAGCATGTATATCGTTTTTTCCCAATATATATAATATCAGGTAAGTGCCATTATATATATATGATACATATATATATATTTATAGAAAGGATGCAAAAATGTCAACAATCTCAAGCTCTACATTTCGTATTAGTAATATAATATGAAGAAGACCAGTTGTTGGTTTCCCTATTCTAGCTATATATTAAAAGTGCGCAAATTTAGGACTCAATGTTGAGTTATTCGGATTATGCTTTGATCAAATATTCTCATGAGAGATGTATATCACGTGTCCTAGCCTCGTAGGTCTATTATCACTTTAACTTAGCCACTTAATAAATTCTATCAGAGAACACATCACTTGACAGAACACAATTTTTTTTTTTGGCTTTTAGACTGTTTTTCTTGCATTCATGCTTATATATTAATACTAGACTAAATTTATTGTTGTATTTTAAATTATTTATTTTTTACATAATGCATCTTGAATTTTTAATTTTGGCACAATATACCTTGAATTTTAAAATCATTAGCAATTAAGATCCAGTAACTACTTTCAATTTTTGTTAAGGATTTTTTTTCATGTGTTAAAATTTATTTTTTTTCTTAAAATGACGAGCTTTTCCCTTAAAAAAACTCATGTGAGAATTTCATTATCAAAATTATCCATTTTTTTTCTAACGATTGTTAGGTAATATTGGACCTCAATTGCTAATGATTTTAAAATTTAGGATGTATGTCAAGATTGAAAGTTGGGGAAATCTTAGGCAAAAAATGATTAATTTAGGTGCAACAATGCAATTTACTCTTGATATTGTGTTGAGTATTAGTTTATACAATTAAAAAGATGAATTTTATGTTAAGGTATATAAATATATACCCACTAGTTAGATACAATTTTTAACCATTGAATCATATCAGAAAAATATGAAAATTTAACAGAATTTCTTAAATATTTGGCGATTGCAATAGTTTTATCACTTTATTTTTTACAATTAATCACATAATTCTACACATTAGTCTAATAATATCTAACTTGCATAACATACATTATTTATACATAACCTAGAACCAATTTATACACATGCCAATATATCTTTGTTAAATTGATGTCGGACTTTTTATCCTCGGATTCATTCATATATACACACACACACATAAATACATGACCCGCTTTCACCATTCAACCGATTAAGCAAAAAAATTCCCTTTGAATTAATTAGGTCGCTTAAACACTTTGCCATTTCAATTGCGAAAACTAACATTTTCTTCATTAAACTTTAAAGCATTAACAAACAATTATCCCCTCCGTCAGTTAAGGGATGAAAATTCCAACGTGTTGCTTAATTAGAAAATTAAATTCTTACTAAAGCTTAAAAACTCAATTATGAAGTAAGATATTGATAAATTTATAAATTTTTCTATGTTTTTTTTTTTTTAAAGATTCTTAGTTTCTGCAAGGGCGGGAGGAGGCTTGCACATGCTCATTTTTTTAAAGATTTTGTATAATTATTTCTCTTCATAATTGGAGCTTTTAGTTAAAAATATTTTTAATATTCTAAATTTAATGCCAAACCAGCTTTTTCATTCATTTAATGGACTGAAGAAAAAGTAATCTTGTTTCCGGGAGAATTTGATATGATATTAAAAATGAATTTTAGGGATTATTTATTATTAAATATATCATTCATCCTACAGCATCATGTAATTTAAAACATATGCTGTATTATTTATTATTTAATATATCACCCAACCTATAGCATCATGTAATTTAAAAAAAATATGCTTTATTAGTGAAATTTCTAGTTAGAGATAGTCAATTTAGTTGTAATACTGTTAATATATATTTTGATTTGTTTTCAAAATAAAATATAAAATATAATTTGTTCAATACAGTGTCTTTACTCCACTCATCATTATGCAAAATTATTTTTCATCCGATAGATGTGCATCAAACAATCTATAATATTGTTTCAAAGAATTTTTCCAATTATCAGTGGCAGATACACTGAATCTATTATTAGTTTGTTGTCCCAGTCGACTCCTTTTAATTATGGAATAAAACCTGTACGAACACACATATAATGTGCACAAGCAAATTCTGTTCCACATTGTTTGCCATGATGACTTCTTTGAAAATTAAGCAAAAATTATTCCAATTTCTACATCATATCAATTGGCATTCAACATTTTTCGGTTCACTTGATATCCGCCGCAATACATGAGATTATAATTTTTTTTTTGGCAACATTTTGAATTTTCATCACTAAAAATTATAAAGAAAGAGAGAAAAGCAAGTACTATACATCTTGTGATAATTCCTTTTTAACTTTTAATATTGTTTAATTTTGTTGATTTCAAGTAAGCAATAGCTTTTAGACAAAGAATAATGGCAAAGTTTATCTGATGAAAAAAATGCTCTCTCTTTTAAACTACAAGGCAGATTCCAACAGTACTTTAGTGTGAAAACAAAATATAATGGAGATGCATGTTTCAACTTTATACTATTTAATTTGCCTATATACCAAACTATATACATCACCATATAGGAAAACGTAATATGTAATTCATGATCTAGAGCTTTCTAAAATTTCCATATGAAAAGTCATGAATGATATGAAACATTTATACATATAATAAAAAAGCAGTAGTGACTCGTGTGCACAGCCACAAATTCCCACAACTACGATAAGAAGAAAAAGTAATTAAAGACATTATTCAAGAAGTTTTGATTGTCAAAAACCTGCTTTTACGCTCAATCTAGATTATGTACCTTCCAAAAGATTCGAATTTAATTTTCTTTCGGATATACTCTCTTTTTGAAATTAGCTTTTAAAAAAATAAAAAATAAAAAATAAAAAAAAATCTACAAAGCCATTTTTTCGGTGTCATATATGATCACTTTAACCTATACTTGAGCAAGCGGCCTATTAAGGTTAAAGATTCTCTTTATTTGGTAGAACAACAGCACAGAGCTTGTTGTTTCGCATTCTGGTTTTGAGTTCCATTTTTTTTGCTATTTTGGGCTTGTTGTAATTAGGGCAGTGGTTTCCCCGTTGATCTTTTATGTTGGGTTTGTTGTTTTTGTGTTGTGTGGGCTGTGTTTGGCCTAGAGGCTGGTTTCCCCATACTTCTTGGTTTGTTGGGTGGTGTTTTAAATTGGGGTTGGGTCAAGGTGTGGTACTTTTTTGTGGTCGTTAGGATCACTGGTTGTAGGAGTTTAGCTCTGTCTAGGTTAGGGTTTCATTTAGCTCCATTGATCAGTGCATCGACTCTCAAGTTTGTTGTTTGAGTCTGTTTGTATACCCAAAATTCTTGGTTTCTAGGTCTTTAGCTGTATCTTAGTTGTCTTCAGCTTGTTTTAATAAAATGTTTTCCTTCTGTTGGAGGCCTTAAATATCAAAAAAAAAAAAAAAAAAAAAGAAGAAAACAATGGTCCACACACCACAATCAACTCAATTATGTATATGCATGTGAATAACTCTAAGAGTAGTAAAAAAGAAAGCCATACATATGCGACTTTATTTTGCCGCAGCTTTCTTATCAGACGAGACACATACTTTGGGCATTAAAATTCTAGAAATACAATTTATCTAATTATTCTTTTTTTATTATTCTTTTTTTATGTTCTACTTTTTGTACTTACGCATTTAGGTTCAACTATATACACTTAAATTCATCAACAAGTATAGTTTGTGTATATATATACACCTTGTCACGATTCTCTGAGATAACAACTTGTGCATGATTGTAAAAATTTATATATATATATATATATATATATGGATTATTTTTAATGATTACATTTCTAATGATTATGTATTTAAAAAAGATATGTTTTGACAATAATTGATGTTTAGACTATAAGAATCAAACCTTATTAATTGTCATAAATTTTTTATCAACTATTCACTTTATTACAAATGTTAGATTTATTTTAAACGACTAATAATAAAAGTACCTACTAAAAACATAGCATATATATTCCAAAAAACATGTTACATCCACGGTGCAATATCAAAACACAGTTTCAGATAAATAGAAAAAGGTTATATTTATGCTTGTGTGTGTATGTATATTTATATTTATATGTATGTATGTATATATAATAAAGCGGTCTTCTGAAGAGGGGTAACGATAGTAGAGATGGAGAATAGCTTTCGTGTTGCACTTAATCCTTGAAGAGGGCCCCCTCACGAAGCGGGTTCCGTGGGCAAGAGGGAATGGGAGAGTACTGGTTTAACAGTTGGGAGAGGAAAGAGAAAAATTAATTAATTCCAATGGCAAAAAAAATGGACCATACATGTATATATGAATAAATAGGATGTAATGCTCGGTATCATGCAAACTAGCATTTTGCCATTATTCAAGATGCTTTAATATGAGAATTGTCGCATCAATTTAATCCAAGGTTTTAGAAAAAGACCATACTGAGAATTTCAATCACCACTATATATGCCCTTAATTGAGAATTTAAATCTTCCATGATTAAAGGAAGCTGGCATATCATTTAGAAACCAGCAACATGCAGTTACCTCTCTCTCTCTCTCTCTCTCTCTCTCTCTTTTTCCTGCTAATACTGAATTTCATCAAATTAAATGCCTAGCGTCAATTGGAGTTTAGCGACTACATCTGCATGGCATGCTTAGAAGACAGGAATTTTAAAAAAAAATTCTTGAAATATTTAAAAATATCGTAATTGTATAGTAATTATTGTGATGATTTTCGTATTTTACACTAAAAAATACATAGTAATTATATATAATGATATTGTTATTTTATTATTTGTAAAGTGTTTTAATTTTTTTGCTATATTTTAATGCATGTGACTAATAAGATTATCATGTTATTGATGTGATAAGATTATGATGTATGACATATTTTAGATTGTAGTCATGAACACAGCGTAGATAGGGTTCACACATCATGGCATGAATATTTACAAAAAAAAAAAAAAGAAATTTATTAGATTCTGCTACGCATAGCATTCACAAAATCAACATATATAATTATATATATAATTCAAACTTGTTATTCTCAAAAAGAAAAAAATAGGTGGTTCCAACTTGTTGATTAGGATTTTCATAAAAGAGACCCATTAGTTGTTTATCTGCTCTTAATTATTCTGCCATCTATTTAAACTTATTATTACACGTGAAACAGAAGAGACAACAAAAGTAACGTAAAATTAATCAGTCACCACTGACCTCCACAAATCACGAAACCATAAAGTAATAAACTCTTTTCTATAGTACTTCCCTAAGAGAAAAGAAAAAGGGGAAGAAAACCGGCATAAAAATTAGGCTTAAAAGAAGCTGTTATGCTCACTTGACCACTTTTTTTTTTTTTTTTTTTTGTGTTCTTAATAAATAACAGTTAAAACTTTGGGGAAATCCCAAATGCAAAATATGTCATGAAAAAAAAAAAAAAACCCTAAAATTGAGGAATTAAGGGGCTGAAAACGGAAGTACAGTTTCTCCCACGTGCCGGTTACGGTCAAATGACGGTGCCCAATTCCTGACAGGTGTTAGCCGTCCACGAGAGCCGTAAATTTGGACAAGACTCTTTATAGCTTGACCACTTTGCATATAAGAAAGAAGGGAAAAAAAAAAAAAAAAAGTTTTTAGCTTGACCGCCAGTTTATAGCCTGATGACTAACTGTATGCAAAATGGAAAGGGTTCATTAAAATAGTTAGTTAAATAATGTAAAATTTATAATAAAACATTATTATAATATAAAATTTTTAAATATTATAATTTTAAAATTAATATTTTTAATTTTAACCGTTGTCTCAAATATCTTAATAATTGTACCCATCTGAGCCGTCCCTTTTGCTGTGATTTTTATGGTCAAATTATTAAGATCCGTCTTACAACAATAAATTAATGATAAAAAAATCGTCTAAGCTGCTTCTTTCTCTACTACTTTTCCTACGTGCCTTGAAGGCCTAAACCACTGCGTTGATTGGCCTTTTATTACGACAACACCAAAATTTTTTCTAATTCTGGGAAATTAACAGGAAACTTTAAGAACCTTGTTCAATGAAATACCCAGAACGTTTTTGCTTTTTACTTACTTCGTTAAAGAAAAGTAAAATTAGATTGGAAATCTTATTTCCGGTCATGTCGTAGTTATGAGTTTGTAAGAAATATATATTACAGATATTAGCCCAAAAAATTAAAAAAAATAAAAAAAATATAAAGGAAAACATAAGGGGAAAAAAATTAATCCTTAGGAATTAGATTGGGTTGGGGACCACCAATTGTGTATTATGTTAACCCAAGGCCAAGTATATGAGTAATTGTGCATAGGAGAGGTAGGAAAAAGGTCAGAGCAGTGTAAAGCGACCAAAACCAGAAATATGCTATAAAAAAAAAAAAAAAAAAAAAAAAAACCACGCATCTCTCTATCTCTATCTCTCACACTGTGCTAGAAAAGAGAAAAACCTGTAGAAATAGTAGAAATCTAACCTAAAGCTCACACTTTCTCAAAAGAACAAAACAGAAACGATCTAGAGCCAGACTTTTCTCTCTCTAAAGAGAACTAAGCTATATAGTTCTTGATCAGTTTTTATTTTTGTTTTTCTCCCTTAGATCTTTCTGATCATCACTGTCTCCATGTCAAATGATCATCAAGAAAGCAATCATGATCCATACCGGTCGTACAACGATTTTTTCACTCACAACAACCACAACTTCATGATCGACCGCTTCCCATTCCTCAACAACATGAATAATTCTTCCATATTCTACAACCAGTATCCCAGTATTTCATCAGCTGCCAATAATAATAGTAGTAGTAACAATATTTTGGAATATCCCAATTCCTACTTGAGCTACGCCGACTGCCTTCATGGAAGCAGCTCCATGGATCACTACAACACCCTCTCCAGAGCCTTCGACATGTCGTGCGCCGCCTCCTCGTCCGACGTTGTTTCCGCTGCTCAGATCGATCACCATCACGACATCGACAGCAGTTCTGCTGCTAAGAATCCGAGGAAGCTGGCTGCCGCCGGAGTGGGGGATCAGTCGGCGGGGACCAGCGAGAACCCCTCCACCCCGAATTCGTCGATATCTTCCTCCTCGAACGAAGCCGGAGCCGCGGTGGAAGAAGATTCGGGTAAGAGCTGCAAGAAGGTGGAATTAGAGCACAAGAAGCAGTCCATGGAGTCTGATCATCATCAAGACGGAGATGATATCAATGAAGAAAAGGGCGCTTCAAAGAAAGTGTAGGTTTTATCCTTCTCATCATGATGTGCACCACAATAATATTATTCGCGGTAAATCATGTTAGTATTGGAGCTTGATTATCATGCTTGCCCTCCCTTTAAATTTTCAACATTTTCCCCTTTCATATATATTATTTGTTTTTAAATTCCACCTAAAATTATCATAATTTGACTTTTGGACACACTTTCTTTCCTCTATCATATCCTTCCCTTTTCTTTTTTCTTTCCACACATGTAATTACTATTTTCCTGGCAAGATGAAAGAGAAGTATTTGTGCAGAGAAAAACATAGGGGTTATATATGTGGAACCCTAACTATGACATTCATGTTCAATTATCATTTTTTTTTTCTGGGAATAATATTAATCATTTCAATTTTTTTTTTCCTTTTCTGAATAATTCAAAGCACAGGTTTAGTATTTTTGCTTATTATACTAGATTGGATTTGTGAAAATTGGGCGAATAATAATGATCATGTGTTGTTTTGTATTAGGACAAAGACTAAAAAGAAAGAGAAACAGCAGAGGGAGCCGCGGTTCGCCTTCTTGACTAAGAGCGAGATCGATCACCTTGAAGACGGATACAGATGGAGAAAATATGGGCAAAAGGCTGTTAAAAATAGTCCTTATCCAAGGTTTGCTTATTTCTTCAATTACCCCTACCAATTACTATAACTAAGTAAAAAAAAAAATTAGGGGTTATAGTTTGTGTGAGGTTGGATGAAAAACACACTCTATAGCTAGCAATTTAAGTAATAGATGGCATAACCTAATCTTAAAGTACTACCAATTATATCTTTTAATTGCCAATTACATATGTTAGCCATATTGCAAGTACATGAAATTAAAGCTTACTCATGTGTCACCTATAGCAATTTCATCAATAAACCTACCAATCACATATAAGCATAGCTTAATTGATTACATTATACGCTATGAAACAACTTTAATTGAAAACCTTTAACACATGTCTCATACCACCGACAATTGTTCTTTACAAATCCTTCACCAATTCTTCCCGTTTACTTTTTGTACTGAAAAGAAAGCAAATTCAACTTACCAAAAAGAGAGCTTGCTAGTCAAACTTTATGGTTAACTTATAACTATCTTGTAATGATTTTCATCCTCTTTTTTTTGGCGTCTCAGAAGCTATTATAGATGCACCACTCAAAAGTGCACTGTAAAGAAGCGTGTGGAGAGGTCATTCCAAGATCCCTCAATTGTGATCACGACATACGAAGGGCAGCACAACCATCACTGTCCAGCCACACTCCGTGGCAACGCGGCGGCCATGTTGTCACCTTCCCTTTTTGCGTCGGCGGCTGCATCAGTGGGGCCAAGCTTGCCACGCGAGTTCTTCACTCAGTTGCTCCCCATCAATGTCAGTAACAATAATAATAATTCTCATCATCATAAACAAGGTGAGGCCAATTCTATATTATTCTCAAATTACCTCGCTCAGCAATACCGCCAACAGCTTCAAGTTCCTGATTTTGGCTTATTGCAAGATCTAGTTCCCTCAATTACTCGTCACAAGCAAGATCCATGAAAAATGATCTTCCATATGTGTAGGGAGAATATATATATATATGAAAAATGATCTTCCATATGTGTAGGGAGAATATATATATACATATATGCATGTAATTTTGTCTATTAATTATTTTCTTTTGGTTATCAGGCGCTACTTTTTGAGTTTAAACTTTTCAACTCCTTTCAGATCTATTGCAACTCTTTCCAAATGTGTTTTGTCTAGTTATATATCTGTGTACTTTCTCTACTCTCTCTATGTCAAAATTACATGTAATAACTGATTAATTAGAATGTATTAAATGATCAAGTGGAGAACATATAATGCATTGAGTAATGCTTAGTTGATTTCGGATTTATTGCGTCTGAAAATATATGCATGTTGTGAGCTGCATCTTACCAAATGGAGTAGCTTCTAGAGTTCGTCCAAAAAAGTGGCTATTGATGGTGCCTTCTTTAAAGAAAATGGCAGTTTATGACAATTGGTAATATTGAGGTTAGTTGTAGGTTTATCTTCTTTATATACAGAGATTAGTATTGTAATCAAGGTTGCAATATTTCTGTTTTCAGTAAGTTTATTAGAGAGAATATAATAGAGAGGAGTTGGATGACATGGACTCGTAGAAAGTAACCAAGTTCCCTTTTAAAAGGAGTTAATTAATACTCTTAATCATTTCTTCTTTCTTACGTATTTGTCTACTTGAATTTGCATTAATATTAGAAAGGACGACAATAAATATAATCGTCGCTTATTTCTTATTCTTGTTCTTTAACAAACTCCTGTAATCATTAATACATGTATATATATTATATTGTATATGTATGTATGTATGACGTGGAATTCCTTACAAAAATAAAATAAGGTAACGTAGAGTTGGTAAATTAGCTTATAATTATTTAAGGTGGCTAATGTATACAAGCAAAATGAGTAATACAGTTGTACACATTGCATTATGAGTTAACATAAGCTAAGTAAATACAAGTCGTGAGTCTCGCGTATTATCAATAATGCAAACTTGGCCTTATTATTAATATATAAATTTGTCTAAATATGTATTAATATTTGGCTGCCGTGTTAGATTTCTGACAAGTAATGATTACACTTGGACTTTTAAAAAAAATGAACAAAAAGAACAACTGGCGAGCACATCTCAATTAGGTTGGGATCTACTCAGGTAACAATATAAACCAATACGACTGTTAAATTAACTGATGATGAAATTGGTTAACTCAACGTCACTTCGTTCATCTTTATCTTTAAAATTTAACCTTAATCTATATACAGCATTTAAACGTGCATTAACATTTCTAATTAAGTAAACCACATTTCAAGCTAAATATAAACAATGGACAGGCTTTGTACAAGCTTAGGTTGCATGCCACCAATCCACCCTAAAGTCGATTACTATGAGAGTGAAATATTTCAGGCTGTGTTATTAATTAAGTAGGTGCTTAGTCAGATTATTAACTAGAAAAATATTTGAAAGGATTATTTTAGAAGCCCCCCGGTATACTAACTAATATATATTTCCCAAGATAGACAGGAAATAGTATATATCTTTATGAAGCTTTTAATTAAGAGGAAATGGAGATGACTACCATTGGGCTCATTGTATTTTTGGAGAAAGGTGGAAAATAACTGTTTTTTGAAACTTTTTATAAATAACGGATCTTGAAATATTTATAATAAATAGTACATTTATGTGTAAATGCCTCCTATTCACGCGTTGACAAATTTAAATTATTTAAATGTAAATTTATTGTTTATTGCAAATATTTCCAAAAACCTGTTATATTTTAAAAAAATTTTGAAAAAGTGCAATTTACTATAATTTTTTATCTTCATTTGGAAGTAATTTTGAAAAAAAAATTAGGAGTCCCAATTCAATTTGGATGACCAAAATTTTTTTGACACTAATTCTCTCTCTCTCCCTCTCTCTTCTCATTAATAATAATAATAATGAGTTGATGATTTATCCAAATATTAGGTTGTGTACAAATATATGCATTCATAGCAGTTGGGTTGATCAAGTAGCGAATAAACTAGCATCACTAAAATAGCACTTTAACTCTGCTTTGTTTATGCATCCGATTTGACTAATTTCCAATATAATTAATTGGAAAAAAATAAAAAAAAATTAATTGGACAAAACATATCACCACCATAGGGGACCATTCTATAACAAAGTTGTGTACATTCTACAAAATCAGCAGTAGTACTATAGTATCCAACAAGAAGGGAGGGATTATTGAAGATAACTCCAAGAATTTGACCATAACGTTTGTTATGATTTGGACAAGGATCTAACTAACTAATTCATGAATGTTAGTTAAAGTATCATGGGAACCAAGAGGATATAGTTGATTTTTGTTTCCAACAAAACTTGGCACTTTGCAGAATCCTAACGGTAGTAGCTGACTTGTTTAATTTGAAAGGTGATCACAAATACTTTAATATATATATATATATATATATATATATATTTCATATCTATTTAGCTCTTTAATGATGATGATGATGATAATTATAATACGTGCCTATATTGATTTTTCGAACACAAAAATTTAAAAAATAAATAAATAAATAAAAGCATTTTGATATAGGCCGGTCCCCTTCAAGGCTTGAACTACCCATACTCGTTTCTTGGGAATAGGGTTGTTATTTGTTAAGGCACACCTTTAAGCTTTCCTAGAGCTGCAGTGAGATTTCACACGTGGTGTTACTTTATGATCTTGAATGCAAAACCAATATAATTATCAAAATATAATAAACCCTCTTAGCCATATATCACTCCATGATGCAAAACCCCTTTTGAGTTTTGCCATATTGATATGTGCTTTCGACTTGAAAGCTAGTCCAGCATAACATTAATTGTAACTCTTGGTCACAGCCGGAAGTATTATTGCTTTTTTTTCCCTCAATTTTACTGATTTTATACGCATTTTTTCACAAATTTTTTGTAATTTTCTCTAAAATAATATTTGAGAAATTAGATCAGAGAATTTTATGGTGGGACAAAGCATCAGATTTACATCAAAATCTGTTAATTTTATATAATTTTCATTTTGATGTGATTTTAGTAAGATCTTATGTTCAAAAAAAAAAAAAAAAAACGTTATCATCAATTGGGACGTTCGCCTGTGGACTTTCACTTTTTTGCAGCCATGGCCTCTGTAATATTTTTTCTAATATATTTCTTGATCCTGTCCTGTTCCTCGCCCGTCTTTTTGTCTGTTCCCTAGATGTGCTCTTTCTAAGGTTATTGGCCAGGGAAAAAAAAAAAAAAAAAAACTTTTATAAGATGTAAATCTTTGATCGCCGACCTACAATAAACAAATACAACTAATTAACACACGTATAGTACAAAAGCCCTTGTGAAGAATTAGTCATAGATATTATTCCGGTGGATCATACTGAATTCGGTGCATGACATATGTCAAATATAAACTTTAATTGAAAAACATCTAAAATCATACCATATATATACCTTGAATTTAAGTTTCACAGTCACTGTAAACATTATACAGTTTTGATGCCCACCTATAAGACCAACTTTTAATAAAATTTTATACGGATTGATTGTGAAGATGACATAGAATGTTTGTGAAGCTCGACATATATATAAGTTTATACTTATTTTCAAGGTTACTGCATAGCCAAATATATATATATATATATGTGTGTGTGTGTGTGTGTGTGTATATATTTGGATTTTTTAAGGGAATTTATATAATTTTTGTGGGAATATTATGTTTGGTCATGATTTTGTTTCTTTTCCTTTACTCATGTATGTATTAAGGAAGCGATATATTCATTAATGATTATTACCATGGGAACATCTTTGGATCAAATCTTTCCCATTCTTGAAGACTAGCTAGCTAATTCTCTTCAATTGTGTGTAAGAACTTTGTACTTGTTATTTGCAAAAAAATACAAGAAACAAAGCGATATATGGAATTGTCTTTATTCTTTCTTTTCCATCCTTTTGGTAATGGGAAAGAAAAGAGTTTCTCCAAAGACTATAGTAATTAAGTCTATATGGAGAGTTAGTAACATTATCTCTTGATAAAATGAAAGGTTTATAGGGTGCTTAGAATTTTAATAATAATTAACGTTTTAAGTTTAAAAATTATAACATGTGAAAGCGTTACACTATAGTAACTTTTTTACTTTTTACAATACCCATTAAAAGCTTTAAATTGTTCATAGCTTTAACTAATGGGTTAAAATTAAAATTTCAAACACCCTATTAATACAATCCGTCAAAGATGAAGGAGTACAAAACCATTATCGTATATGTTATTCTAAAGTTTCCACCAACCAATATTGATTCACAAATATGTCTTTTATGTTTCAAATTTAATGTTCAATGCTCAAAATACATCAATTTTCTCACTCAATTTGTAACACTATCGCTATATTTTTGTAATTACAATAAACCTTGGTAATGATGTCAAGAATTGTTCTCGACACATTAGAAGAATCTTTTCATGTTCTTTCAATTATAAATCTCCACCTTCATCATTAGCTATAATAGAGAATAAGAGAGGGACAAGTGGCAAATATAGGCTTAAGTCTAAGCCCAGGCTATGAACATTAGGGTGTCACCCACAATTAACATATAATTTTTTTTCAATTTTCTATGTAATTTTTTTTGTGGGTAAATTTTGAAATACATAAATCAAGATGTGACATAATGAAAGCTCATGACAATCACTAGCAAATTAGGAGGTTGTCAAAATCAGGCTTTTCTTTTTTAGGGCTTCAGTTTTGGGTGGGCGTTGTTGACAGGAGGCTGTCATGATTTACAGTTGGTTGGTATGGGGCAAAGCGTGAGATGACCTTCGTATTATTGGTTTTGGATCAAATCATGGGGCTCAACCTCAACTAGTCTTCAATGACATCTTAAGTGGACCCAGTTCCTGATGGTCTAAGCCTACCAAATCCTAGAGAGATAAAGAAAAATGAAATTTCGTCAAGGAAAGGGATGGCAATTAAAAGCTAATGAGGAATATAATAATAATAATAATAATAATAAAACTCACATTTTTCTAAGTACATACTTGAATTTGAAATAGTCTGATTGACACCTACTCCTAGAGTTATTTTTTGTCAATAAGAAAGCTTCTAGCTAGAAGCCTTTTTATTAAGTTAGAGATTAGAGATTAGAAATTAGAAATTTTCCTCTAAAATTTAAAAGCTTTCAAGAATCAAACTTTGGTAGCGTGACTACTTTAAATATGGAGCTTTCTATGGAAGGATATTCCTGTAAGTCGCGCACATCTTTAAATGTTAGAGTGATAAAAAATCACAACAAAATAGAAAAGCTATTGGTGCCTCATGCCAGTGGCCCACCTTTTTGATTTCATAATCACATCAAAGTTAAAAAAAAAAAAAAAGTACTCATAATAGATAGCTTTTGATACGACGTAATTGTTGAAAAATAAAAAATCCACTGGTAGTGCGATTTGTCAAGTCCAATAGTAAAAATCTCCTAGATTTTAAACAATATTTTATAGGTATAGTATTTTTCATACTCTAGTAAAGGATTTTTTTAATAAAGTATAAAGCAACCTAATGTCGTCAATTTGAGGTTTTGAGAAAAACACATGAGTTATATCTTCAATAAAAAATTGTTGTCGTATTCAAAGGGTAAAAAAAAAAAAAATCAAATGTTGTTGTCTTGACACGAGAGAGAAAAATAAAAAATAAAAAGAAAATCACTTGTTGTATTGAACTTCTTTTCATCTTCGTGCATGGCAAAGATGATATTATGTTTTCTTTCTCGCTTCACTATTGATATCTTTTCCTTTTGAGCAAATATAGGAAACATTCTTATGTCAATATACGAACTTGGGATAAAAGCCTTGGTAACATAGTAGATTTAAGAGAGGGAAGTTAATTTTCTTGGGTGATCCCACAAATTCTTGGCAATTACGGAGCCATAAAATAACCTATAATGTTGGAGGCATAATATAATAAAGAAGTAAGTTAATGCTGTAAAAATATGATTCTCTATTTTTCAAGATTAATTGTTTGTAAACTCATTTTGCCATACATATTCTGATGTTGATTATCATCAAAGTTGTAGTCTCTTATGTGATGACTATATTTGCAAACTGTACACAATATTATAACCTTTTTAAGTTTCTAATCTTATTTTATTGTCATAAAATTGCAATTTTTATACTCTCAATTGTTGATTACGTAGGATTTTATTGTTTGTTAGTTGATGGTGAACATTATCAGAAATTGCAATCTTTATGATGATGCCTGTATTTGCAGATTGTACGTAAACATTGTCAACCTTTTCAAATTTAAGATATTCTCATTATAATAAAGTTGTGATCTTTATATTCCCCTTCTTTATGCAGACCATTTAATTCAATTTTCAGATTCTATAAAATCTTTTGTCTATTTTCAATTTTCACGGTGATATGAGAGGATAAAATAGATGATAAACAATTAAGTTTTTCTTTTTTTTTTCTTATTTCACTTTCTGAATCATCTGTACAAGTTATATATAGAGTGTTTACATGACATATTCCCCTAGAATCAGGTTATACAAATCAGATTCCTCAATTACAGCCTCACAGTCTCTTATAGTTAAGTGTAATCTCCTAAGTTAGGCAAGTATGACTAACAAGAATCTGTATAGCTCATGACCATGTATTTCAACACTCCTCCTTAAGTTGAAGCATAGATGTCCCACATGCCCAACTTGTCTAAAAACTTTGAGAACACTTGATTTGAAACTGCTTTGGTGAGGATGTCAGCTAACTGATCCTCTGATCGAATCATAGGTATTTCCACAATTTTTTGGTCCAACTTTTCCTTGATGAAAAATCTATCCACCTCGACATGCTTTGTACGATCATGTTGTGCGACGTCACATGCGGCTTTGTTGTTACAAAATAGTCAGATAGGTTGCTCAGATCGATAATCCAAATCATGCAAGAGGAGTCTTAGCCATAATGCCTCACAAAGTCCAAGCGCCATACCTCTGAATTCAGCTTCTACACTTGAGTGAGCCATAACATTTTGTTTCTTGCTTCTCCATGTTACCAGATTACCTCCTACAAAGCTAAAGTAACCAGAAGTAGATCTCCTGCCATCCACAGCTCCAAACCAATCGGCATAAGTATATGCTTCTATGCTTTGATAGTCTACATTTTTAGTGAATAATACTCCTTTTCCTGGAGTAGATTTCAAATACCTCAAAATGCGCATAACTGCATCCATATGTTGTTCTTCAGGATTATGCATACACTGGCTAACAATACTCCAAGCATAAGCCAAGTCTGATCTGGTATGTGATAAATACATCAATCTCCCTACAAGTCTTTGGTATCTTTCTTTGTCAGCTGGAACCTGGTTGGGCTCAACACATAGTTTTAGACCTTCTTGCACTGGTGTATCAATCGGTTGACATGCTGACATACCAGTTTCTTGTAACAGATCTAATGGATATTTTCTTTGAGGTAGAAATATTCCTTTATTAGATCGAGACACTTCAATCCCAAGAAAATATTTCAAAAGGCCTAGATCTTTCATTTCAAACTCTTTGAACAAGTAATCTTGTAAGGCGTCCCTTTCTTTAGGATCATTCTCTGTAACCAACATGTCATCCACATATACAATAAGTGCAGTGATCTTACCTTGCATTTTTTTGAGGAAAAGAGTATGATCTGAATTGCTCTGATGGTAGCCAAAGGTTGTCATGGACTTTGTAAACCTTCCAAACCATGCTCTTGGAGATTGTTTCAGCCTATACAACGATTTCTTTAACTTGCATACCTTCTAGCTATGTCTTTCGGGTATCATGCACCCTGGTGGAAGATCCATGTAGACTTCTTCTAATAAGTCACCATGTAGAAAAGTGTTCTTCACATCAAATTGTTGTAATGGCCAATCCAAGTTTGCAGCTAAAGACAACAGGAATCGAACTGTGTTGATTTTGGCTACAGGTGCTAATGTTTTTGTGTAATCAACCCTATAGGTTTGAGTGTATCCTTTTGCTACGAGTCTCGCCTAAAAGCATTCAATTGTGCCGTCTACCTTGTACTTCACAGTGTAAATCCGTCGACATCCAACTAGTTTCTTTCCTGGTGGAAGATCAACTAGTTCCCATGTGTCATTCTTCTCTAAAGATTTCATCTCCTCGTTCATGGTCGCTTTCCACCCAGGTTAAGGCTTCCTGCACACTGTTAGGAATAGATACAGCAGATAATTGATTCACAAAAGACATATTTGATTCTGACAAGTGATGGTTGGACACATAATGGCTCATGGGATATTTGACTTTACTAGACAGTTCAGGCTCATATGTGGGTTTAGGAATACCTATGTTGTCATGTTGTGGTAATTGTCTTCTGAATGGCTAAGGAACATCGTTAGCAAGCGATTGGTGTGGTATGTCGACGGAGAAGGAGCCATTTGATTGAGGGACTCAGTTTCATCAAGAGTTTAAGATAGACTCACTTCTTCGGTTATTGGGTGTTCATCACCACTTAGATCCAATGCCATATCACTTAAATTCAATTCACCCATTTCCTGATTTTGTCCACTTTACGAGGCATTGCCACTTACATCCAAATTGCCTTCATCTTGGTTATCATAATCTAGAGTCTGAATTTCCTTCTAGTACTCCCCCTGAAATTCAGGCTTTGAGAAGTACATGGTATCTTCATGGAAAACAACATCCATCATGAAAAATAATCAACATGTCGGAGGATGACAACACTGGTACCGTTTTTGATGTGTGGCATACCCAACAAAGACACATCACAATGCTTGAGGAGTTAACTTGGTGCGTTGATGCTTGTGGAGGTGTACAAATACCACACAACCAAAGACACGAGGAGGTAAATTTGGGACATTTGGGGCCACAATTGCTTCAGTGAGGGTTTGGAATAGTGTTTTGAAGTTGATGGTGCTGGAGGGTACCCGATTGATTACATGGGCTGTAAAAGTGAGCGCTTCTCCCCAATAAGATAATGGCATATAAGCTTCAATCAGCAAAGCTCGAACAACCTCCAACAAGTTTCAATTTTTGCGCTCTGCAACCCCGTTTTGTTGGGGTGTGTTGGAACAAGTGGTGTGATGAATCATTCCTTGAGTTTCCAAATATTGTTGAAGTTTAGTATTCTGATATTCTCTGCCATTGTCACTGCGAAGAACCTGAATCTTTGCATTATACTGGGTTTCAACTATTTTATGAAACTTTTGGAATATTGAGTTTATTTCACTTTTGGATTTCATCAAGCACAGCCATGTCATCCTAGGTACAATCATTAATAAATGTTACAAACCAACGTGACCCACCCAAACTAGTGACTTTAGATGGACCCCAAACATCAGAATAAATAAGCATAAAAGGAAGTGGACTTTTATTCAATTGTAAAGGAAATGAAGCACGATGGCTTTTTGCAAGTTCACAAACATCACACTGAAAACTAGAAACATCAACTTTCGCAAATAAACTAGGAAACAATTTTTTGATATATCCAAAGGAGGCATGCCCCAAACGACGATGCCATAACGACATTTCTGCTTTCTTTTGTTCTCTTTAGAGTCACCCACTTGCAGAGCTTGTCGTAGGCTTTTAGTACGCTTTGATTCCAAGTCCAAGTAATATAGCTTACCCCGCCTAGTACCACAACTAATCATCTTCCTGGTTTTGATGTCCTTAAACACACAATAATCAGGCCAAAAAAATTACAAAAAAAGTTAAGGTAGTTGTTATTTGAGAAACTGACAAAAAGTTATAATCTAAAGATGGAACACCTAAAACAAAATCCAAATTTAATGAATCTGTTAGAGTTAATGATCCTTCCCTAATGACTGGGGTCGAAGTTCCATTTGCAATGGAGACAAATTTTTGGGTGGAGTGATTAAGTGGTGAGACCTATCTAGAATCAAATGTCATATGATCTGTAGCACTAGAATCAATTATCCATGCACTACTCAAAACAGGTGTAGAAATATTTAAAACCTTACTATCATTGTTTGTAGCTATTACCATTGCCGAGGGTTGTTCTTTTGCAGTATTTGTTTCAACAACTACGGCTGTGGAAGTTTCCTTTTGATTTTTCTTTGAGTGACTATGATCCCACCATTCTAGACATCCCACCAGCTCAAAACAACGACTTTTGATATGACCAGTTTGATTGTAATAAGTACATTTGTAAGAAGACTTGTCAATACCATTAGTCATTCTACCATTGTTGGACCTTGCTTGATCTTGTTGACTCTGAGTAGATCGGTTCCAAGCCACCATAGCACTAGGTTCAGACGCTCTAGAATCGCTTTTAAGGTTGTAGTATGAACAGCTTCCTGTTGAACCAAAGAGTAGCACTCACCCAGGTTTGGCATTGTGTCTCTACGTAGAATCTCTCTTCGAATTTGATCAAAATCCTCACCTAATCCAGCAACAAATATGTGAATTCTTAATCGTTCAATGGACTTTCGGTAGACGTTGACATCTTCTAGATCCTGCATAACCACCTTATCACGATGGTCTAACTCTTGAAAAATTTTGATCAGCTCCCTATAATACATAGAGAAGATTATTCCCTTTTGTTTTGCTGAGAAGGCCCTTTGATTCAATGTGAAAACTTGCAATTCATCACTTCTATCTTAGAATGCTTTTGACAGGGCATCCCAAATGTCGTGAGCAGCGGGAAGACGTAAATAACACCTCATAATTTCTGGAGACATAGACATTAATAACCACCTTTTGACCTTTTGCTTTTCAGTATACCATTTTTCGTAGCCTTCATCCGACTCTGCAGGTGGCTTGGTCTTGCCACGAATGTAAGAGATCTTATCTCTTCCAGCGATTTGCATTTCCATCAATTGTGACCATATATCATAATTTAATTTAGTAAGGGTGATTCCTGCATTAAATACTCCTTCGGACTGAACCACAACTGGGGTGGATTTGTTCCCATATGATTCTGGAACTTTTTCACTCATTTTTTTATTTTTTTATTTTTTTTTGTTTTTTTGGCCCTTTTTTGTTTTTGTTTTTTTTTTTAAGTAATAACCGTAATAACAACAAATGATCAAGGAAGCAACTGGAAACGAATGAAAGACAAAATATATATATGCAAATAAAGTCTTTGAATGGTAATACCAAATGGGCTTTGATAGGTGACGGCGAGTAGTAAAGGAGAAGCGTGAGAATGGGTCTGGGCGAGAGAACTACATAAGCAATGGGTGTACGACAGTGAACAGATTGGTAGCGCTTATCTTCGGATGGAGGCGCTGAGCAGAGTATATTGGCACAGAACAAGGTTTGTTCTTGAAACAAGGGCCTTGAATCGATTGTAAAAATTATTTTAATTCAAAAAAATTACAAAACTTTTGTGGTTTGAGATTCTGGGAAATATTCAAGAGGTTTGGTTTTTTTTTTTTTTTTTTTGATTTTGAAAGAATAGGTATTTGCAATATTGGAAGACTATTTTAGAAAACTGGAGATTGGCTCTGATGCCAAGATAAAATAGATGATAAACAATTAAGTTTTTCTTCTTCTTTTTTTCTTATTTCATTTTTTAAATCATCTGTACAAGTTATATACAGAGTGTTTATATGACATATTCCCCTAGAATCAGGTTATACAAATCAGATTCCTCAATTACAGCCTCACAATCTCCTATAGTTAAGTGTAATCTCCTAAGTTAGGCAAGTATAACTAACAAGAATCTGTACAGCTCATGATCATGTTTTTCAACATGAGAAGCATTTAACTATATTCGATTTAAAAAAAATTGCATGATTTAAGGTAATTCCCTCTCAATTAATAATGAAATTGATAACGATACCATGATTATAATTTGGCAAACGTTATTTTATGATTTAAAGTTTGCTATTGGTTACTTTGCAGTCTACTTTTTTTAATTATTATGCACTAAAGTAATAATAGGGACATTATACATATAATTTTATAAACAATTTGCATAATTTTAGATGTATCTTCACTGATTAATCAATTTCTAAATACCGAAATAGATCCTAAAAAAATTTCACTTCTTTGTGTATTCATCTTGAATTGAGATCTTTCGTCTCAACTTCAACGTAGTTTTGTCACTTTAAATTGGTCAAAACATGCAAAATTTCTTGTTTTTTATGAAGGATCATATCTAGCAGTTGGGGGTCTATGGTTGATCGATATTACACACCGTCATTCAACTATTTCAATTCTTTTTCTAATTTTCTCATTAGGACATTAAATGGGTTGGACCTAATGTTACTTCTCAATAGTTGATTTTTTTTTTGGAAGTAGACAATAGTTAAATTTTGAAAGCAACATTTTTTTGAAAAATTTTAGTGTGATTTTTACACCAAAAATATATGCCAGCCACTACTCTAAAAATAGTATGCAATCTATTCAACACAATATTAAGCAAGGATCGCTCAGTCTAGGACTATGTCAATTACTTCAGGCCAACGCCCCTTCCACCATCGCTCATCCTCACTTTCTCTTTCTCTTTCTCTCATTCTCTTTCTCTCTCAACGTTCTATTAATTAATATATTTGAAAAATTCTATTTATAACAAATACAAATCAAAAATCATACATTTACCATAAAAGACTAGGCCTATGGGACGTCCCAAGGGCTTATGTATATAATATTAGGCTGCAAAAGCTTGTTTACTGACCCATTGGTTTTGGTAGTGGAGAATGATTAGCTTTTATAATTACTATTATTATTTTGGGTACTAATCGCTTATGGTGGGTGGTGGCATTAGGTTGATCTGATGGAGTTGTAAATCTAGCCCATTATGTTGGTTTTATAAGTTATTTCATGTTATAAATGTAACGGCCTGACTTTTCGAGCTGTTACTTAGCTTGCTTTAACTTAGTTTCCTAAACTTATTCTTACTTATTAGTAAGAAAAGTGCTGAGTAAATTTTTTTTCTTAAAAACATACTTAAAATCATTGTAACTTATATTGTAACATAAACTGAAACATAAGTACAAACATAACTTTCTTAAAATTCGTTGAGTAAACATTTACTTTCGTAAAACTTTTTAAAACAATTTTTCAAAACAACGAAAGCATTTTTTTAAAACAGTGAAAACTTCTATAGTGGTACCCATAGCCCAACCATCGCATTTGTCTTACTAGCCTCTTGTATTATTACCTACGGTATAAAGGAACTTGTAATAGGCTTTTACTCAGTATGTTCAAACTAATCTCACAAAACAATTAAAACATTATTCATAAAACTTTTCTTTTAAAAGTTTCTCATAAAACATCTTCATAAATCGTTTCTTGTAAAATATTTGTTTTTCACAAACATTTCTCATAGATCATTTCTCTTGAATTGTTTTTCATAAACATTATCTCATAAAAACAATTCTTAAAAGATATGCAAGCAATAGCATAATTTATGATTCCATTTATGCTCAATTATATACTTCTTATCATCATTTTTATTTACTTAAACTATGCGCCTAAGTGTACGTACCAAGAGCGCATAACCATGGTACATCAGGCCGTAACATAACTTTAACATGAATCTCCCTTTAGGTTGGGGGACTGATACAACACTTTTTTATCTTAACTTGAGGGTTTAAATTACCAACTTTATAATCTTAATGAACATATAGTATGACATAATTTAATGTCTGAGACAATACATATAACAATTGCAATACATTATAAATTATAATTTAATCTTTAAAACATTAAGTATAACAAATACAAACATATATCAAACATATTAAAGGCATTTGAAAAATCATTTTTCTTCATGCCATAGGTAAGGTTTAAAACTTACCTAGATATTGCTCTAGTGTTCCTATTTTATTTCTTTTTCTTTTATTAGCCAACTTTATGTCCTCTTCAAATGACACCCGACTATTAGAAATTATCCGAGTTTGCACTATCGGTATATTTCTATATTTCTTAACTTATTCATTCCATAGTTAAATTTCTCGTCTTATTTGATGGTTTTGCTTTTTAATATGGTACAACATTTTCCATGTAAGGTCGTTTCGCTAAATCAAGTGCTTAGGCTCTATTTTAGTCGTTATATAAAAAATGACAATTTTGCTTTTAACAGGTTTTTTGTAAGTCACTTAGCTTTACTAAACTTCTCATTTTACCTTACCATCCTGATATTAATGGGTTATAGTAAAATTCCCACTAAGGGCATTTCCCTAAATCGGATGTTTCGGGATTTGTTTACGCCGCTTTTACAAAAAATGACCATTTTTTCCTTGTTAGGTAAACCTGTTTAAGTCAAAACTTACATTTCCCTGTTACTCGTAATGTTGAAAAAAAACAAAACATTGGTTTCCTTTTTGCAAAAATTGTAGTTTTAC
The DNA here is from genome assembly GCA_025403435.1 of Artocarpus heterophyllus. Taxonomy (NCBI): domain Eukaryota; kingdom Viridiplantae; phylum Streptophyta; class Magnoliopsida; order Rosales; family Moraceae; genus Artocarpus; species Artocarpus heterophyllus. The sequence goes on along the minus strand of CM046347.1, from coordinate 18,365,507 downwards.
GAAACTTTACTATTTTTACCCCTAATACAAAAATCTTGACGATTTTGCCCTTAATGTTTTTTCTCAGAATAATCCCAAATTCTTTTGGGATTTAAAATTTGTGATTATTTACTTGCTCACAGTAGTGTAGAAAAACAATTTCTCAGTGAAAAAAATCTAGTTCTACACGGTTTTACAGTTTTGGTCTAAAACACAAAATCTTGATATTTTTGCCACCAAAACCAAAAATCATTGCTATATACCAAAACGTCCATTTTTTTGCAAGAATTAAAACTTACAAAAGTTTCTTAGTCAATTTCAAACAATTTCAAAATGTTTTCCTCATTATACCATTTCAAAATTTTGTGATTAAATCTTGTAAAATTTATAACTTAAAATTCGTAAGGAATTTTTATAAACTGTTTGCGACTTTAAACAATCTTGGTGAGATCTACAATTTTGTGTTTCAGTTTTTTTAAATCATTCATCTTGGTAGTGTTTATGAATAGGCATAACCAAAGTCAACGTTCTTCAGCTTGTTTCGATCAGAATTCTTGAGCGAACTTTCTTCACGAAAGTTGTCCATCTCAATGTTTCCAATAAATTTTGTGTGAAACTTAGAAACTAATTCGGCCTCTAAGTTTATCAAAAACTCATTTTTTTGAAACATGTTAAATTTTGCATTTTGACAAAGTTTAACAATCTTTCTCTTTTTTGCATATAAACCCTAGATTTTATCTTTCCATCATCATCCATGTATCACATAATCTAGTCATGCTATAAAGTTTCTTTTATATGCCAAAGTCTATAGCTTACATTAAACATTTGATGTGTATACTAAAAATATAAACTTTAACTTAGTTCAAGGGCTAGGGTTTTACCAAGGCCTTCCAAAGTGTTTATCCTCTCCTTTGATCACTTGAAAGTTCCTAAAATCTCTTGACAACAAGTACATAGCATACCATAAAATAAAAAAAAAAAAACAATTCAAAACATGAATAAAAACTCTAAAGTATCATAAGAAAGTTCAGGTTTTACTAAAGAATTTTTCAAGTTTTGGCTTCTCCTATGAGATGCTTAAAACTTAGCTAGTTCTCCTTGACATAAGCTACGAGATAATCCATCAAAATTCCACTTAAAACCTAAAGAAAAACTACTAAAACACTTAAGAAAAGTTGAAGTTTATACTTTTAAAGTCACCAATCCATACTCCAAAACACTTAAACTTGTTTCCAAAATGGATTTGAAGTTACATTTTTTTTTTTATAATTATTTGAGAAAGAATGAGGGGGAAGACCGGTTTTTGCATGAGAGAAAGTAGGTTTGTTTTTTTGCATGTTTCATGCAACATAATGGAGACAAAGCTTAAGCTTATCAGTTAGGCCTTCAACCATTAAAAAAAAAAAAAAAATTCTAGGGACCAAATTGAAATAAAAAGATTGCTCACAACCACAAGCCAAAACCAGATCGCATAAGGAAAGATGTGACCATTTCTCCACCTTTTGGGTGTCATTTTAGTGGGTCCCACATCATCATTTAACAGTCTAAATTTACACTAGCAGTATTTTCCTTATGTTAAAATAAATAATTTATTGGGTCAATACAATAGCGTAACATATAAATCAAAATACGTATCAAGTAGTTTCTAAAAGCATAACTCAGACTCTAGGACATAGGCAAGTAATCGCTAAAAAATACAATTAATTCACAAGAGTCATTGGATTATAGCTATTCCATGATGCAACAGTACATTTTCCTAAACTAAGCCTCCAATTTTAGTTTTGTTTGTACTTAAGCTAGTGGGGATGGTATGAAGCTGCTATTGAAAAAAGCTTTATACAAATATTTGAGAAAAAGACAATTAGTTTATGAACAACAAAAAAGTATATGAATATAAAATATTCTTGAGATTCTATTTGTTCTAGTTCTAGATATTGAATTGATAAATGAAGTGGATACCGTAATTAGGCCCTTCAATTGTAATTGTTTATAAGCATTCTTTTTATCACAAGTTTTAGCAGTATATAAATACTGTTTTTAAGGATTATACTTTATGATTATTTATTAATCAATAATGTTAATTCACAATAATGTCCTCTCAACTTTTGAATCTCTTTCAATTTGCCGTTTGAACTTTAAAAATTACCACTTTATCCTTGAACTTTCAAAACTCCTAACTTTACCCCTAAATTTTAAAAATCACCATTTTGCCCTTGTTTCAAAACTCCTCATTTCATCTCCTATTTTTCAATTTTCAATTCAAATAAACAAAATTAGACCCACATAATTCACACATAAGTCACGAGGGCAAAAAATAAGATTTTATCACTCTTAGGTTTTGTTTCATGTTTATAATCTCATTTAATGTTTTTATTTATCTACTCTTATTTAAAAAAGATCTGTATATATATTTGTTCTCAATATTGTTTGCAGTTATCTCCTCATCGCTAATACTTAACTCATCTTCTTTAGTATTTATATTTAGATATTGGCGAATAATATTGACTTATTGAATGAGTTACACATTACAAATGACAAAAAATGTGCAGGCAAACTATTCTTAAATGAGAGTTCAGATAAAATAAAAAGGTGTCTAGTGAGATTGTAAAAGTGAGACAAAACTTAGGAGTGACATAATCTCATTTTTGCCCTTACAGGTGACTCAAGTGTGAATCACGTGGGCTTTATTCTGGCTTTTTGGACGGAAAATTAAAAATCTAGGAGACAAAGTAAGGAGCTTTGAAAGTTTAGGAGCAAAATGATGATTTTTAAATTTTAGTTGGAAAAGTGAGGAGTTATGAACATTTTAAGGGTTAAAGTGGTGATTTTAAAAGTTTAGAAAGCAAAGTGAGAGAGACCCTAAAGTTTAGAGGGCATTAGTGTTAATAATCCTACTTATTTTTTACATTTCACTAAAGGTTTTATTGATATGATCTGTTTAGCAATAAGACAAATATGGAGGTAAATAAGGAGAGTAAGAAAATAATTGAGTTATTAATAGAATGATTTGGAATCTCTAGTTATGTGTTTTATGTGTTTTTTGATGAATTAAAATTATATGTTATGATATATTTATGAATTCTCTATAGTTTTATGAATTTTTTTCTCATTCAAGGGCTTTAGAATTTTTTTCTCATTCAAGGGCTTGTTATACCTATACTCTTTATGTATTGTTGAAATAAGAGAGATACTCCTTGACCAAAAGCATATTATGTTAACACTACACTAACAATTTTAAGTTTGATATATATATATATATATATATATAATATCCAATTATATTAGCCGCATATCTAAATTCAAATTTGATAATATACATCTATATTTTTTTTCTTTCTCATTCGAGGACTTTTTACACCTACACACTTTATGTATTAATAAAATAAGAGAGACATCTTTTGACCAAAAGCATATTATGTTAATACTGCTATAACTTTTTTAAGTTTTATACATATATATATATATATACCCAATTATATTAACCACTGATCAAAGTTCACAAAATCAGATAATATACATCTATATCTTAAACGAATAATAGAAAAATAAATAGAGATAGGTACAATTATTTCTAATTAAGATAGAATTGGGTTTATACTTCAGAAATAAACACCATAATAACTACGTGTCTTCATCATTTTAAATTAGCCCCTTTGTTATGCTACTTTAAATTTCATTATGAATTTTGGATTTTTTGACCTTTAGGTCAATTACTAGGTTGTTTGGAAATATAATTCAAAGTATCAGTTTAAACTAAAGTTGATTTGAAATTTAAAATTTTTTAGAGAAAATATTGTAGCAAATTTGGTTTGAACGACAACTTTATGGTTTCAACTAAGCATCAATAAGCTTAGGTAGATAATATTTTGATGAAGACAAATGCATATATATAAAGGGATAAAATAAAAAACAGACATTGCCCCCTTTTTATCCCATGGTGTGTATCATTCCTTTTAACCATCAAAGATGAAATGATAAGAATAAGATATGAATGAATTAACTGGTCAGGCATCTAGACTCTCTGATCTGAATTAAGATCTACTATTCTATTTTCCTATTCTCTTTGTTGTCTCCCAATTATATTTTAAACACCTATGTAAATTGTTTTAATACTTTTTTATATTTAGTTTTTATTTATGTGTTTAGATTGTTGAGTTTAATGTTACATTAATTAAATAGTGTGGGGGATAGCCAAGGAGATAGAAAAATGTGACAGCAGATCTGGACTCCTCTAATTTTAAAAGAGCTACAACTGTAACAACTTTGTCCAACCATGGTTTAAGCAGACTAGAACCTGAGATACCACTGGTAGTAGTGGGAAGGCAGTTGAAAGTGACCTACCAGAGCTCTTTAGTGTGAAGGCAGTAGAAAGATGACCTACTAGACCTTTTTCTCCTATTATTTATGAATTGATTCCCCTCGTTCATAGTGAAGCTGTAATTATGTCTCTCGATGAGCTTGGTGAATATGGCTTGGACTGTTATGAGTTAGGCTGTCTAAATACTAGTAGACAAAAGCATGAGCTAGGTTCCCTCCTTATTTCACATGTGGTCTTAGTATATTGCTCTTAAGGCGATAGGTGAGGGCACGAGGACAGATCCTTTTTTAATCAGAAAAAAAGCCCATGACCGCAGCCTAAATAAATTAATTAAAAGACAATTACCTAGCGTGAAAATAACATGCCAAAAATGAATGGTCAGTCAGCCTAAATAAATTAATTAAAAGACAATTACCTAGGGTGAAAATAACATGCCAAAAATAAAAGGAGAAAAAAACAAGAAGAAAACCACAGCTCACTTTTATACACTTCGAACAAAATAGAGACTTCTTTCGACAATAGGAGAAATGAATAAACTCATATCCAAGTAATTGAGCACACAAAATCACAGAGCATAAAGTGTGAGATAAGATTCAAAAAATTGTTGAACCAAACAAAAGTCCAGATTACAAAGAGTAATTCTAAGAGATAAATGAGACTAAGAGATCCATTAACTTAGAGTCAAACCAAGACTGCATCATTTTAATCCTCCAAAGGGACCCGAGAAACCCCCTATATATATTATAAACGATTATAATTACAGTTGAAATATAATTACTACATTACTCAAGATATATATATATATATATATATATATATATATTTATGATTGCCGTAGCCTCATTGAAGCCTTGCATCCAAGTTGACAAGTCCAGAAGGGTTGAAACACGATGAACAGAATACTGTATAGTGAGAAGGACGGGTCTAAGATAAGAAGTGTTAAAAATTGTAAACTGTCTATTGATTTATTCCTCTATTTCTCAGTTAAAGTTATAACAAGTAAACAAAGCAGAAGTAAAGACCTTATAACTATACCTTAATTATTATTACTTTTAACTAAGTTACTTTTCTTTGTGATCTAAAGAAAATTTGGTCAAGCTTTTGTCAAATCCAACAACGAAAAAGGAGATCATTTAGAGCAAAACTGTAAAGAAGTTATCCAGCTGTAGCTTCTTGTGGCATATCCATCATGTACATGAGTTCAATTCAGTGTCACACTGTTCGACATGAGCCTCAAAGTCAGAGTGATTTGGGACACACCCAGCTTGCTTCATCTGTTTTAGAAGAGATTTAACAAGTGAACATGCTTCTTTCCTTTTCGGATGTCTCTCAACTTTCACTAAGAATACATGTACACGACCCTTTAGTTCAATCCAACTACAACCCGGCTGTTTGATGACTCCTCTTTGCCCCATCAACTTCCTTACTTTAACAACAACGTCCCATCTTCCAAGGTCAGCATACACGTTTGACGAAGGAACATAAGGACCAGAGTTTGTCGGGTCTATTTCAAAGAGCTTTCTGCTACATACTTCTAAGTCAATGTTGCGATGAATTTTACAAGCACCAAGCAATGATCCCCAAATAACGGCATCAGGCTGCATTGGCATTGTCTGCACTTAATTTTTTGCTTCATGGAGATGACCAGCTCGACCAAGTAGATCAACCATACATGTGTAATGGTCCTTCAGTGGTACCAAATTATGCACCTCGGTCATTGAGCGAAAATAATAACGTCCTTACTCGACTAGTCCTGCATGGCCACAAGCACAAAGTACACCAATCATTGTGACATGGTCTGGTTGTTCCCCTAATACCAACATTTTGCTGAATACTCCAAGAGCTTCAGCCCCATGACCATTTTGTGCATACCCTACAATCATGGCCTTCCATGAGACATCATCCCTCTTGACCATATTTTCAAAAACCCTACACCCATCTCCAATGGATCCACATTTCATATAAAAGTCTATTAGAGAGTTCCCCACAAAAACATTGGTCTCTTCCCCAGCTTGGAACCGAAAGCCATGCTTAACGACATGAGTGTGAACCTGCTTACCAAGCTGCAGATCAGCAAGATTTGCACAAGCATTAAGTAGATTTCCAAATGTGCAGTGCGTTGGCAATACTAACACTCTCTTCAGAAGGATCAAGAGTGAGATTGCCTTCGTTTTCCCCAGTCCGTGTGTACCCTGAAATATGTGCATTCCAAGAAACCACATTCCTCTCTGTCATCTTCGTGAACATTAACCTTGCAGCTTTGATGCTTTCTGTTTTGGCATAACCACTAATCATGGAGGTTTCTGAAACCAGATTCCTAATTGACATCCTGTCAAAAAGCCATCTGGCTTCATTAATTCTACCACATTATGCAGAAAATGAGATCGTGTCTGAATTTATCGCATTTCATAGCGCGACCATGAATTTGCAGACTTTTTTTACTGCCAACAAACTCGCACATGAGCTTACAACACTGGCTAAAGTCACCTCGTCTGGTTCAACTCCATGATCTATCATCCTCCAGAAAATGTCAAGAGCTTCACTTGCCGGACCATTTTGCTCGTAACAAGTAATCAAGCTATTCCAAGAAACTATGTTCTGCTCTTCCATCCAATCAAAAACTCTGTGTGCGCAATTTACACTCCTGCATTTAGAGTACATATCAATCAGAGCAGACCCCATGTAAACATTTGAAGAATAACGAGATTTTGATATCAAGGCCTGGATTTGAATACCCATTTTCAAATCTCTTAATCCTGAACAAGAACTAAGAGCGCTACCAAAAGAGTAATCATTTAGCACGAAATTTTCCCCATGCATCTTAACAAGACATTCCAATGATTCTTCATACCAACCATGCCGGGATAATCTCGAGCCTAAAGAATTCCAAGTGCATTATGTTGGGTTTGGTGCCCTAAAAGCTGTGACATTATATATATTGTTAATAAATAAATAAAGTGACATTTATAATTATTTTGGTTACTTATATGTATTATGAATACATTTATAAACATCAAGAAAATTTCATGATTATTTATGTGACTATAAATTTATCATATAAGTGTTATTTGCTTAGGGATAAAATTTATAGATAATAATCTAAATAGTCCGTAATAATTAATTAAAGTTTGGTATCTTTAATTAAATATTACAAGTACGGTCCAATCTCATTTAAAATAAAATAGTCATTATCCAGACTATTAATATAGAGACATTTGATTGGAGGTACTTTATATAATGAGATTATATAGGACTGGACCAGATAAATTATAAATCTCTAATAATCATCCGTTACAAATAGAGTATTCAAATTTATCATTATGATGATCATATATTTGACAGTCTTAGTCCTGAGTATTTATTAGACTTTTATTTATGACATTATGTTTTTTGACTTACATGGTAAGATTTGTCTAAGCACAGATCATAACTTAGGATCTTGGAAACATAATATAATAAATGGCTGGGAATAATATTATACAGATATGGAATCCATTCCTTTCCTATGGAAGTTAGAAAAATAGTTCTCTTGAGTGATAATTCAAGGTTTGAACAGTAGAGCGCTCGTTCATAATAAGATTATGAATTAATTGTTCATTAGAGAAATATTGGAACTCAAGGATAAAGATGTAATAAGAGAGGTGAACGGAAATTAAACCTAGCTCTTATTATGAACTATTTATGAAGGACTGACTTATATATAATGATTATATCAATGGACTACTTGCTAATTTTCTTTGAGTAATTTTACTACAACCTCAAGAGTTCAGTTTCAGGTTTTTAGTGGAGTAACACTGAAACTAATAAATTTGGCACATTAATTAAAGAGTTTGATTAATTGTCAAATTTATTGGAGCTTGGGTTATAGGTCCATAGGTCTCCAATACTACCTCTGTAACACTATATTGGATTTATGCATAGAATGAATTATACATATTTAGTTTGAAATTATTGAATTCTGAATTAATTATTTCACACTTGAATTATTAATGTGACATAGAAAAATATTCTCTATGACACATAATGTAATGTGATAAATGTTGTCATATTTAACTAAGCATTAGTTAATTAATTAATTGATTAATTTTAAAATCTATTTTTAAATAAATGTGATTTATTTTGAAATTTAGATTTAGATATATATATATATATAGTTTTGAACCAAATCTTTATATATATATAGGATTTTATAATATATTACAATATATATATTAATATAATATTAAAAAAAGAAGGAAATGTGAAACGTAAAGTTTCACATTTTACTTATTATATATATATATATATATATATATATATATATATAAGGAATCACTTGTAGTGATTCAGGAAAGAAAAAAAAAAGAAGAAAAAAAAAGAAAAGAAAAAAAGAGGAAGGGAAAGTAAAAGGGTTACTATCATGTAAAATATATACTTTCCCTATACATGTGATATGGTGGTTATTTTAAATTAAAAATCAATTAAAAAATTACTAATGGCTCATATATAAAAGGGAGAGACAACAGTTATTTAAAAGATTTTTCATTTACGTAATTTTTGCAAAATACTTAGAGAGAAAAACTGAGAATCCTTCTCTGAAAAAAAAAATGTGTACTATTTCATGTGTTGAGTACATAGTAGATTCAGAAAAGTGTGAGGAAAATTCATTCTTGCAGTTTGACGCCCACTCGTCTTTCCATTGGTGTGGAGGCCTAGATTGGAAGACCGTGGTGTCAAAGAGGAAATCTAAGATACCTTGATAGTCTTCAAAATGTTAGTAAAAATTCCTAAAGCTTTCTATAATTAAAATTATATATCTATTCTTGATGAACAAAGTTTTCAGAAAATTTTTGTTTGTCAACGAGTCGTTCCTTCCGTTGTGTTTCATATTTTAATTCCAACAAATGGCATCAGAACGGGTTATAGCATATAAAATTTTAATTAAACGTGATTTTATTTTTGATAATTTCATGTTCATGATGCATGTAGGTGGGCACTTTGCATCTCTGCAATTTTTTGTTCATGAGATGAATGGTTATTTAATGAATGAATTTTTAGTCGTTAATTATATGGTCCTTTTGGATTGATAATTTTATTTTCAGTTTGATTAAATCAATCTGTGTAAACCCATAAAGGGGTATAGGCTTTTTTGTAATTTATTATTATTATTATTATTATTTCTTTTCTTTTCCCCTCTCCTTCACCTGCTATACGTGGAGCGATAAAGAAAAAGAAGTTCATTGGATCATTTGGCCCAGTTGAGAATTTTTGGCCTAGTTGAGAATTTTCGGCCTATCAAATTTCAAAGGTAACCCAGCAGAATGTTGCACAATAAACCATCTAATGAAGACTACAAAATTGAAGCATGGAATTATGTATAAATTACAAGAAGACCCCTATAATTTTTTGTTTTTTGGTTGTAATTTAATCATCCAAAAGGACCTGGTCAAAAATTCATTGTTTATTTTCATGCTTAATTTTCATGTGATGATTGTGATAACATGTTTATGCATTATAACATGTCATCTAGGAAAGTGCCTACTTATAGTTATTGTAACATGACATGCATACACTTACATATTATTTTTTTATAAAGGAGTTTATAAAATGATTTAATATGTGTTAGCATTAATTTAATGAGATTAAATAAATTGGGTTGGTTTTATAGAATCTTAATTTATTAATCAACCAAATAATGTGAATTTAGTTTTAATAGTTAAGACTTGGTAAAATTCACATTAATTCTAAGTTATCTAATTTTAAATTGTTTAATATTCGGTAACTTAGACAATTCATAATAAATTTAGATTTTTAGAAAATCTGGTAATTTATTTAAATGTAAATAGAATGGGATTCTATTAACACATAATATAATCTAGCAATTAAAAATTGTTTTTATCTACTATAATCATGAAACATATGATGTTTTATAAGATAAAACACATCTTTTAAAATAATGAGTGGCAGAAGGTAATATGACAATATAACCTACGGTCTCTACTATTAGCACAATACCAGTGAGATTTAGGTGGCGTCTAGCGACGCTTTGATTTCGTCCTCCCTACGGAGGGTGTCCATTTAAATCAATATCAAGGTTGGCTTCCTAGAGATAGGATTTTATAATGTATTTCAAAATTGACCTACCCTACGGCAGCAATTTTGAGTTAAGTTGTTAAAATCCAAAATAGTGGGTTACACTCATAAAGACATAATTAAATTGTTAATTATATCTTGACCAAAATAGATGGTTATTAATAAATATAGAAAATATGAGATATTTTGAATATATTTATTAATTGAGAATGTCTCAATTCAATTCATAAATAATTTGACCTACCCTACGGCAGCACTTTATTTATTAAAATTGAATAATCGTGGAATTAGTAAAATATTTTTTGTGTGTTTTTCATATGCATCATGCATCACGTTTACTATTCCAAAACATATATTTATGATGTTTATACAACCATTTAATTTATGTTATTTTATTTATTTATTACAGCAACAATGTCAAATCCAATCATCGCTATTCTCTCAAATGAAAAATTAACCGGAGATAATTTTGTCAAGTGGAAGAGTAACATGAACATTGTACTAATTTGCAAAAATTACAAGTTTGTCCTGACGGAGAAATGTCCTCCAGAGCCTGCTGGCAATGCTCCTCGTTATGTACGAGAAGCATATGATCGTTGGATCGAGGCAAACAACAAGGCCCGCTGTTTTCTTTTGGCTGACATGTCTGACGTGCTTAGGATGAAGCATGAAAGCATGGAGACCGCTTATGAGATAATGCAGTCTCTACAAGACATGTTTGGCAAACCTTCTGAAAAGGCACGCCACAAAGCCGTTAAGGTAGTAATGAATGCTAAAATGAAGGCAGGGATTTCAGTGAGAGAACATGTTCTCAAAATGGTTAACTATCTCTATGAGGCCGAGGTTAACGGGGCTATGATAGAGAAGCCACACAAGTGGGGATGATTTTGGAAACCCTCTCCCCTGCGTTCCTTCAGTTCAAAAGCAACTATTTCATGAACAAGCTGAAATATAACATGACTGAGTTGCTTAATGAGCTTCAAACCTTTTAGTCTATTTCGAAAGAAAAGGCTAAAGAAGCTGAGGCAAATGTTGCAGAAGCTCAACCCTCCTCTTCTACGCAAAAGAATAAGAAGAGGCAGAGGACTGAAGGAAGTGGTAAGTCTAAAAATGAAGGGCAAACTAAGAAGAACAAAAGCAACAACAACAAAAAGAGCTCAAACCAAAAGAAGCCTAAAGGAAAATGTTTCCACTGCGGCATAGTTGGCACTGGAAGAGAAACTGCAAGAAGTATCTTCAGGAGCTTAAAGAAAAGAAGAACAACGGTAAATCAGATTTACTCATTTTAGAAGCTTGTTTAGTTGAAGATGATACTTCACCTTGGATAATTGATTCAGGGGCAACTAACCATGTTTGTTCTTCTTCGCAGATGCTTAGTTCTTTAAGGGAGCTTGTCGAAGGGGAACAAACGATGAGAGTAGGAATGAGAGAGGTTGTTTCGGCAAGAGCAGTGGGAGTTGTTAAACTTTATTTTAAAAATAAGTTTTTAATTTTGGACAATGATTATTACATTCATTGTTTTCATAGAAATTTGATTTCTATTTCCAAGTTGTTTGAACAAATTTTTAATGTTTCTTTTAATAATAATTATGTTAATATTTCTAGAAATGGTTTGGATATTTGTTCTGCGCATTTGGAAAATGGGCTTTACACCTTAAGGCCCAATGAAAAATCACTACTCAATACCGAAATGTTCAAAGTAGAACAACCAAAACCCAAGAAGCAAAAGATTTCTTCTAATAATAAAATATATCTATGGCACCTTAGATTAGGTCATGTTAACCTTGACAGAATTAACATACTAGTAAAGGATGACCTTTTAAAAGAACTAAAAGTTAGTTATCTACTAGTTTGTGAATCTTGTCTTGAAGGTAAAATGACTAAAAGGCCTTTCTCTGCAAAAGGCGAAAGGGCCAAGGAACCACTTGAGCTAATACATTCAGAGGTCTGCGGTCCATTGAATGTACAAGCACGTGGTGGTTGCGAATATTTCGTCACATTTATTGACGATTATTCAATGTATGATTACATATACCTAATGCAAAGGAAATCTGAAACTTTTGGAAAGTTCAAAGAATTCCAAGCAGAAGCTGAAAAGCAATTAGGAAAGACGGTGAAGAGTCTTTGATCTGATTGAGGAGGGGAATACCTTGATACTGAATTCAAGGACTATATGATAGAACATGGTATTCTATCACAACTCACTGCACCTAGAACACCACAACAAAATGGTGTTGCAAAGAGAAGAAATCAGACGTTGCTTGATATGGTGAGATCTATGCTCAGCTACTCATCATTACCCACTTCATTTTGAGGATTTGCACTACAAACTGTAGTATATCTTCTAAACATAGTTGCATCTAAGTCTATTTCAAACACACCTTTAGATTTATAGAATGGTCGCAAATCTAGTATGCGACATATCCGTATATGGGGGTGTCTAGCACATGTACTGAAAGGAAAGACCGGGAAGTTGGAACCACGTTCGGAAGTATGCTTATTTGTGGGATACCCAAAGGGAATGAGGGGAGGTTTGTTTTATAGTCCATAGGAAAAGAAAGTACTTGTATCGACAAATGCCACTTTTCTTGAGAATGATTATATGACAAACTATAAACCTCGTAGCAAAGTTATACTTGAAGAGTTACTTTCTGATTAGATTAGACCGCAACCGACAACTGTTGTTGAAGGACAAAATAAGGAGACCACATCTCTCGATCAGAATGTCATACCACCTCGACGTAATGGGAGGGTTGTGAGACCACCTGCTTGCTACAGGGAACTTGGAGAAGCAAATGTTGCTATCTCTGATAATGGTTAGGATGATCCATTGTCATACTTGTATCGACAAATGCCACTTTTCTTGAGAATGATTATATGACAAACTATAAACCTCGTAGCAAAGTTATACTTGAAGAGTTACTTTCTGATTAGATCAGACCACAACCAACAACTGTTGTTGAAGGACAAAATGAGGAGACCACATCTCTCGATCAGAATGTCATACCACCTCGACGTAGTGGGAGGGTTGTGAGACCACCTGCTTGCTATAGGGAACTTGGAGAAACAAATGTTGCTATCTTTGATAATGGTGAGGATGATCCATTGACATATCATGATGTAATGAAAGATTCTGAGAAAGAGAAATGGCTAGAGACTATGAACCTTGAAATGGAGTCCATGTACTCTAATTCAGTCTGGGATCTTATAGACCTTCCTGAAGGGATAAAACCCATAAGGTGCAAATGGATTTACAAGAAGAAAAGAGGAGTGGATGGAAAAGTTGAGACTTTCAAAGCTAGGCTTGTGGCAAAGGGTTATACCCAAAAGGAGGGAGTTGACTATGAAGAAACTTTCTCGCCTGTAGCTATGCTTAAATCCATTCGGATTCTTTTATCTATTGCTGCTTGTCTTGATTATGAGATATGACAAATGGATGTCAAGACTACCTTTTTGAATGGCTATCTTGAGGAAAGCATCTATATGGTGCAACCAGAAGAGTTTATAGTCAACGGTCAAGAGCAACAAGTTTACAAGTTGTAAAGGTCCATCTATGGACTCAAGCAAGCTTCAAGATCTTGAAACTTGAGATTTGATGAAGCGATCAAATCCTATAGTTTCGATCAAAATATTGATGAACCTTGTGTCTACAAGTACATGAAAGATAAGAAGGTGGTCTTCTTGGTTCTTTATGTAGATGATATCCTACTCATTGGGAATGATATAGGCGTATTATCTGATGTAAAGAAATGGCTCACCAACCAATTCCAAATGAAAGATTTGGGAGAGGCAAGTTATGTTCTTGGAATCCAACTCATAAGAGATCACAAGAACAAACTATTGGCACTGTCTCAGGCATCGTATATCGATAAGGTGTTTATCATATTTTCGATGCAAAACTCCAAAAAAGGTAATTTACCTACACGTCATAGAGTTTATCTTTTAAAAGAGCAGTGTCCTAAGACACCTCAAGAGGAATAAAACATGAGACGGGTACCCTATGCATCAGCAATAGGAAGTCTAATGTATGCCATGTTGTGTACAAGACTTGACATTTGCTATGCGGTGGGTATAGTTAGTCAGTATCAATCCAATCCAGGATTTGATCATTGGGTAGCGGTTAAACATATTCTCAAGTATCTCAGGAGAACGAGAAACTATATGCTGGTATATTCCGGTGAGAATTTGATTCCCATTGGATACACTGATTCTGATTTTCAATCAGACAAAGGTTACGTAAATCTACGTCTAGATTAATGTTTACTTTTGGTGGTGGAGCCATAGTTTGGAGAAGCATCAAACAATCTTGTATTACTTATTCAACTATGGAAGTAGAATATGTGGCTGCTTGTGAAGTAGTTAAAGAAGCTGTTTGGCTCCGTAAGTTCTTAAATGATTTGGAAGTAGTTCCAAGCATGGATAAACCACTCACACTGTATTGTGATAACAGTGGTGCAGTGGCAAATTTAAGAGAACCTAGAAGCCACAAAAGAGAAAAGCATATAAAGAGAAAATATAATTTGATTAAAGAGATAGTGTATCGAGGCGATGTGGAAGACGTGAAGATAGTGTCGGAAAACAACCTTGCCGACCCTTTCACCAAGACGTTACTTGCAAAGAGCTTCAAGGCACACTTGGAAGGCTTAGGTCTTAGAGACATGTTTCACCTACTTTAGGGCAAGTGGGAGATTGTTGGGTTTGGTGCCCTAAAAGCTGTGACATTGTATATATTGTTAATAAATAAATAAAGTGACATTTTATAATTATTTTGGTTGCTTATATGTATTATGAATACATTTATAAACATCAAGAAAATTCCATGATTATTTATGTGACTATAAATTTAGCATATAAGTGTTATTTGCTTACGGGTAAAATTTATAGATAATAATCTAAATAGTCCGTAATAATTAATTAAAGTTTGGGATCTTTAATTAAATATTACAAGTACGGTCCAATTTTATTTAAATGAAATAGTCATTATCCGGGCTATAAATATAGAGGCATTGGATTGGAGGTACTTTATATAATGAGATTATATAGGATTAGACCAGATAAATTATGAATCACTAATAATCATCCGTTACAAATAGAGTATTCAAATTTATCATTATGATGATCATATATTTGACAGTCTTAATCCTGAGTATTTATTAGACTCCTATTTATGATATTATGTTTTTTGACTTGCATGGTAAGATTTGTCTAAGCATAGATCATAACTTAGCATCTTAGAAACATAATGTAATAAATGGCTAGGAATAATATTATACAAATATGGAATCCATTCCTTCCCTATGGAAGTTAGAAAAATAGTTCTCTTGAGTGATAATTCAAGGTTTGAACAGTAGAGCACTCGTTCATAATAAGATTATGAATTAATTGTTCATTAGAGAATTATTGGAACTCAAGGATAAAGATGTAATAAGAGAGGTGAATGAAGATTGAACCTAGCTCTTATTATGAGCTATTTATGGAGGACTTACTTATATGTAATAATTATATCAATGGACTACTCGTTAATTTTCTTTGAGTAATTTTACTACAACCTCAAGAGTTTAGTTTCAGGTTTTTAGTGGAGTAACACTGAAACTAATAAATTTAACACATTAATTAAAGAGTTTGATTAATTGTCAAATTTATTAGAGCTTGAGTTATAGGTCCATAGGTCCCCAATACCACCTCTATAACACTATATTGGATTTATGTATAGAATGAATTATACATTTTTAGTTTGGAATTATTAAATTCTAAATTAATTATTTCACACTTGAATTATTAATGTGATACAGAAAAATGTTCTCTGTGACACATAATGTTATGTGATAAATGTTGTCACATTTAACTGAGCATCAGTTAATTAATTAATTGACTATACATGTGATAAAATATATACTGAACATTAGTTAATATAATTAATTGTCACTATCATGTAAAATATATACTTTCCCTATACATGTGATATGGTGGTTATTTAAAATTAAAAATCAATTAAAAAATTACTAATGGCTCATATATAAAAAAGAAGAGATAACAGTTATCTCAAGAGATTTTTCATTCACGTAGTTTTTGCAAAATACTTAGAGAGAAAAGTTGAGAGTTCTTCTCTGAAAAAAAAGGTCTGCTATCTTATGTGTTGAGTACATAGTAGATTCAAAAAAGTGTGAGAAAAATTCATTCTTGCAATTTGACGTCCACTCGTCTTTCCATTGGTGTGGAGGCCTGGATTGAAAGATCGTGGTGTCAAAAAGGAAAGCTAGGATACCCTGATAGTCTTCAAAAGGGTAGTAAAAATTCCTATAGCTTTCTATAATTAAAATTATATATCTATTCTCGATGAACAAAGTTTTCAAAAAATTTTTGTTTATCAACGATCCGTTCTTTCCGCTGGATTTCATATGTTAATTCCAACACATTGGTCATGATTAGGCATCATCTCAATGATCTCCACAGCCTCATCAAGTAAACCCGCCTTTGTTAAAACACAAATGACGGAGTTCCCAGAAAACGTGTTTCTTTTAGACATTCTGTCATGACACTTTGCGAGCATCAGTCAAACAACCACATTTTCCATAGGCATGAATGAGCCTACTCTGAATGAAAATTTCCGAGCTGAAGCGGGTTTTAATGATACAGGCATGAACGCGACGTGTATCACATGTAGACTTGGAACGAACACAAGAATCAAGAAGCTTCGAAAAGGGCGTGGAGTCAAAGAAAGAGAGGTCCCCCACACGTTGTTTGAACAATCCATTCGTTTTCATTTCATTATTGTGGAGAAACAAACTTTCATGGGCATCCTTTTAATGAAGATTTGGACGTAATAAGTGAGTTCGATGCTTTGAAACAACCAAAACTTGGAAGCAGTAATGGAACTTGGTCTGCTGACATCTTAGCCAAAAGTTTTTTCTTTTTCTTTTTCTTTTTGTTCTTCTATAAGAAAACTGAAACCTGTTGAAAAAATTGTCATGATTGTACTTCATTGTTAGGATATGATTGTAATTCATTATTAGGATAAAAATCATACCATGCTTACTTTCAAAAAACAAAATAAAAATCATAGCATGCTCTTAAAATTAATATTTTATGTTAGAATAATTCTTAACAACAGATGATTAAAATCATTAGTTAGAACTTTTTTATTATAACATGTGAGAGTTTTACGTTGTAGTTTTTATTATTATAGTAGCATGTAAGTGTTTTATACTATTTATAACAGAGATTATAGCTAGGAACGAGCTTACCAAGCTGAGCATAATCTTAAAATATGTTAGATTGCCTCTAACACGTTTGATGAATACCCAGATGTATTTCTTCTTTTATCTTAAAAGATATCTACAGAACCTTTAAATGAATACCCGCAGGTTTAGAGTGGCAAGTAGCCTGCGAGTTTTATTCCATACATGAATATGACTTTTCTAATTTTTAAATTATGATATGATACTATTAATTACAGAACAAACAAAAAAAAGCATATATTTTACGGAGAAAAACATATTTTAACATTATATTTTTTTTTTCTCTATTAGAGGAATTTTTAACAAAAAAAATTGAAATAATGGATTGTTATCATACAGTGAGGGGAAAAAAGTAAACAAGGTTAAGTTAGACATTCATTCGTATTTTTATGTTGTTCAAAAAAGAAATGAGATTATCTGTTGTGGTTTTTAAATGAGACAAAGTTCACCCTTGTATTTTTCTACAAAAAAAAAAAAAAAACAACTCCAATGTCATGTTTTGGCTAAAACTAATTAAATGAAGAGAATACCTCTAGTGTTGCTTGCTATATCAGCCTATCAGCTTTAGCCACCCTTTCTTCATGAGCCCCAAAATAGTAGGCTGAATTGCTCAGACAGCAAACTGAGGGGGAAGAAAGGGCAGAAACAAAGATAAATAGATCAGAACCAAGTCATTAAATAGATCATCACTCATTAAGTTCTAACTGAAAACATACATTAAAATCAACATTATTTTACATTCATCACCCACCAACTAAAAACAAGTAAAGCAAATCTACCCAATAGTACTCCACGTCAAAATTCTAAAAAAATAATAATAATAACTAAACACTAAAGCTAAAAGCAATGAATTCGGATGAAAACAAAAAAAAAACAACAAAAACAACCCAAAACCAACAACAAACAAACAAACTTTCAAGCAACCAAACTGTTCTGAATTAAGTTGATTTTTCTCTCCTTATTCCCCTCTTTGTTTTCAGTAGTAAAGTGTTGGAATAAAATACGAAACGTAGCGGAAGAAACGGATCGATGACAAACAAAATTTTTTAAAAAACTTTGTTAATCAGGAATAGATTCTTCAGAAAAATGATGAATGGTATTTTTTCGTTCATATTTTCATTCGTTTATGTACAGGAAATATATAGAGAATATTCATGGCTAAACACCCTATAATCAAGCTAATCATATCTGTCAATTACAGCAATACAATTTCCTATAATCAAGCAATTCTAATCACCCCAAAATAGGAAGGAACAAAATAGGAAGGAATAATTACAAAGATTTGTACAGTTAATACCCTAATATTTCAACACTCCCCCTCAAGTTGGTGCATAGATGTCACACATGCCCAACTTGCCTAGGAAATTCGAGAACACTTGTTTTGAGACTGCTTTGGTGAGGATGTCGGCCAATTGATCTTCTGATCGAATCTTAGGCATTTGCACAAGTTTTTCATCCAATTTTTCCTTAATGAAGAATCTGTCCACTTCGACATGCTTTGTACGATCATGTTGTACTGGATTATGAGCAATGTCACATGCTGCTTTATTATCACAATATAGTCGGATTGGTTGCCTAGATAGATAACCCAAATCCTGTAGAAGGAGTCTTAGCCATAAAGCCTCACAAAGTACAAGTGCCATACCTCTAAATTTTGCTTCTGCACTTGAGCGAGCAACAACATTCTGTTTCTTGCTTCTCCATGTTATAAGATTACCTCCCACAAAGGTAAAGTAACCTGAAGTAGATCGCCTGTCATCCACAGAACCAGCCCAGTCAGCATCAGTATATGCATCTATGTTTTGGTAATCTGAGTTTTTAGTGAACAAAATTCCTTTTCCAAGAGCACTCTTCAGATATCTCAAGATACGCATGACTGCATTCATATGTTGCTCTCCAGGATTATGCATGTATTGACTCACCACAGTTAATGCATAAGCAAGATCAGGTCTTGTATGAGCTAAGTACATTAATCTCCCCACAAGTCTCTGATATCTTCCTTTATCAACAGGTATTTGATTGGGTTCAACATACAATTTCAAACCTTCTTCCATTGGTGTATCAATAGGTTGACATCCTGACATTCCAGTCTCTTGTAAAAGATCTAAGGCATACTTTCTTTGAGATAGAAAAATTCCTGTACTTGATCGAGAAACTTCGATCCCAAGAAAGTATTTTAGAGGACCTAGATCTTTCATTTCGAATTCTCTAGACAGATAATCTTGTAGAGCTTTTCTTTCTTCTGGATCATTTCCTGTAACCACCATGTCATCCACATACACGATAAGTGCTATAATCTTACCATGTTGTTTCTTTAGAAACAATGTGTGATCTGAATTGCTTTGACTGTAGCCAAAAGCTCTCATTGATTTTGTGAATCTTCCAAACCATGCTCTTGGGGATTGCTTTAACCCGTACAACGACTTCTTCAATCTACACACCTTCTGACTTTGCTTTTTTGTCACAATGCATCCTGGTGGAAGATCCATGTATACTTCTTCAGCCAACTCGCCATGTAGAAAGGCATTCTTCACATCAAACTGTTGTAACGGCCAATCTAGGTTTGCAGCTAAAGACAGTAATACTCGAACTGTATTGATCTTGGCTATAGGTGCAAATGTCTCTGTGTAGTGGATCCCATAAGCTTGAGTGTACCCTTTTGCTACCAGTCTTGCTTTAAATCGTTCAATACTACCATCTGCCTTGTACTTAACAGTATAAATCCAACGACATCCAACTGGCTTTTTTTCTGGTGGACACTCCACGAGTTCCCATGTCTCATTTTTCTGCAATGATTTCATCTCCTCATTCATGGCTGCTTTCCACCTTGGATCAGCTAATGCTTCTTGCACACTGTTAGGAATAGCTACAGAAGATAATTGATTTACAAATGACTTATTTGATTCAGACAAGCGATGGTTAGACACATAGTTACTCATGGGATATCTGGCCTTACTAGACAATTCAGGTTCATATGTGAGTTTAGGAATACCTCTAGTGTGACGATGTGGTAATTATTTTCTAGATTGTTCAGGCTCTAGATTAAGAACATCCTCAGCAGACGACGATTGGTTTGGTATATTAGTGAAGGTATCTTCGGACTCGAATCGTTCTGTTGGTGGTGAGGCTTGAGTTATACTGTCTTTCTCTTCTTCTGTCATTTCCTCAGCTTTTGGATGCTCATCACCACTTGGTTCTAAAGTTATACCACTCAAATCCAATTCATCTACTTCTGGATTTACTGTTTCAGTTTGTCTGGATTCGCCTTCCTCAGAGATCTGATCATCATAATTGAGAGTCTGAATTTCTTGATGGTACCCCCCCTAAAGTTTAGACTCAGAGGAAAAATACATCGTGTCTTCATGAAACACCACATCCATTGTAATAAACATTCGTCGAGTTGGAGGATGATAACATCGATATCCCTTTTGGTGTAGGGCATAGCCAACAAACACACATCGCAATGCTCAAGGAGTTAGCTTATTGCGTTGGTGCTTGTGGAGATGTACAAATGCTACACAACCAAAAACACGAGGAGGCAAATTTGAGATAGTTGGAGCAATTACAACATCAGTTAGAGCTTGGAGAGGTGTTTGGAAGCCAATTGAACTGGAAGGTAGCCGATTGATTGAGTATGCAGCAGAGGTAATTGCTTCTCCCCAATAGGATATCGGCATATTTGCTGCTATCAAGGAAGCTCGAACAACTTCCAACAAGTGTCGATTTTTCCGTTCAACGACTCCATTCTGCTGGGGTGTATTGGAACAAGTAGTCTGATGAATAGTTCCATGTGCTTCCAGATACCGTTGAAGATTAGAACTTTGATATTCGCCTCCATTATCGCTATGCAACACCCGAACCTTCGCATTGTACTGAGTTTCAATCATTTTATGAAACTTTTGGAATAACAAGCTCACTTCATCTTTGGACTTCATCAGGCATAACCAGGTCATTCTGGTACAATCATCAATAAAAGTAATAAACCAACGTAATCCACCTAGAGTTGGGACTTTAGATGGACCCCAAACATCAGAATGTATAACCATAAATGGAAGTGGACTTTTATTCAAAATTAACGGAAACGAAGCACGATGACTTTTTGCTAGTTCACAAACATCACAACGGAAACTAGAAACATCACATTTTGCAAACAAACTAGGAAACAATTTTTTTAAATAGCTAAAGGAGGCATGCCCCAGGCGTTGATGCCACAACCAAATGTCAGATTTTTTCTTCTCCCCCTTAGACTCATCTGCTATCAAGGCTTGCTGTAGCTTGTTGGAATCTTTTGACTGCAAATCCAGATAATACAGTTTTCCTCGCTTAATACCACAACCAATAGTCTGTCTTGTTTGGATGTCCTTAAAGACACAAAAATCAGGCCAGAAAATCACAATACAAGATAAGGCTGCAGTGATTTGAGAAACAGACAAAAGATTGTAATCCAAAGATGGAACAACTAAAACGGAATCCAAATTCAAAGTATTAGTAAGATTTAGGGATCCTTCCCCAGTAACTGGGGTTGTGTTACCGTTGGCTGTAGAAACAATTTTTTGCAAGGATGGTCTAAGGGATGAGATTTGTCTGGAATCAAAAGTCATATGATCTGTGGCACCAGAATCAATTATCCATGTATTATTCATAACAGGTGCTGAAATATTTAAAATCTTACCATCATTACCCGTAGCAGTTATCAATGCTGAGGCTTTTTCAGCAACATCATCCTCCTTCTTTATTTCGACAATGGCAGCAGTTGAGGTCCTTTTTGAATCCTTCTTCCGCTGATCACGATTATGATCCCACCATTCTGGATATCCCACAA
The DNA here is from genome assembly GCA_025403435.1 of Artocarpus heterophyllus. Classification (NCBI taxonomy): domain Eukaryota; kingdom Viridiplantae; phylum Streptophyta; class Magnoliopsida; order Rosales; family Moraceae; genus Artocarpus; species Artocarpus heterophyllus. The sequence continues at coordinate 18,343,078 of CM046347.1, read as the reverse complement.
GTTCGAAGCAGCGACTTTTGGTATGACCAGTCTTATTGCAGTGAGTACATTTAATAGTTGACTTATCTTCTCCTGTTCGAAGGTTAGTCTTGGATCGGTCTTGCCAGCTTTGAGTTGATCGCTGTCGAGCCACCATGGCTGAATTGTCAGAATTGTCAGATTCTTCTTTCAAAGTTGCTTGACGTACTGCCTCTCGTCGAATCAATGCATAGCATTCTTCTAAATCGGGAACTGGTTCTTTGCGTAGAATCTCTCCACGAATTTGTTCAAAGGTACCATCCAATCCAGCAATAAATATGTGCACTCATAGTCGTTCAATTGATTTTTGATATGCTATAATGTCATCTGGATCTTTCATGACCACCTTATCACGATGATCTAATTCACAAAAAATTCTAGTCAATTCTCCATAGTATTCAGAGAGAGACTTACCATTTTGTTTGGCAGTGAAGGCCTTTTGATTTAAAGTGAAGACTTGTAATTCATCATTTCCATCATAGAAGGCCTTTGATAAAGCATTCCAGATTTCTTGAGCAGTGGATAAGCGTAAATAACGCTTCATAATTTCTGGACTCATTGACATTAGCAGCCATCTCTTCACCTTCTGATTTTCAGCATACCATTTTTCATATCCATCTTCTGACTCTGTGGGTGGTTTTTTTTTGCTGCGAATATAGGAAAGTTTTTCTCGTTCAGCGATATGCATCTCCATCAGTTGTGACCAAACATCATAATTAGATTCAGTGAGAATGATTCCTGAATTAAAAATGTTTTCTGATTGAACTATAACTGGAACTGATTTTGTCCCAGATGATTCAATATTTTTCTCATTCATTTTTTTTTTACTTTTCCCCTTTTTTTTTTTTTTTTACAAACGACTACTCTGATGGTTCTCTAATAACAACTTCAAGTTTACACCAATCCAATAAACATAAAACGACTACAAGTAAAGGGATGGCATAAACACACTGCATGGCAAATTAAAGAACCTAACTTTCTATCATTCGGGGCAGGTATTCAGAAACACACGGCGACAATGGTGGCACAACGAGGATTAAGACCCGGCGAGCAATCGAAGAGGGTTGGCGCAACAAAGCAGTGCACAGCAGCGAGAGATTGGTGAGCAATGGCGATCGCGACTATCAACGGCGATGTGGATTTGTGGGTTTTGATATATCTATATATATATATATTATTTGTGGTTTATAATTGGTAACAAAGATTTTAGGTTGAATGTTTTTTTTGGGTTTATGGTTTGATTTGATAATGAGATGAAATTCTCTTTTGTAGGGATTTAGAAGCAGGCTCTGATACCATCTTCAGAAAAATGATGAATGGTATTTTTTCATTCATATTTTCATTCGTTTATGTACAGGAAATATATAGAGAATATTCATGGCTAAACACCCTATAATCAAGCTAATCATATCTGTCAATTACAGCAATACAATTTCCTATAATCAAGCAATTCTAATCACCCCAAAGAAGGAACAAAATAGGAAGGAATAATTACAAAGATTTGTACAGTTAATACCCTAATATTTCAACATAGATAAATAATTTTAATTAACCATAGAAAGCATTAGGAATTTTACTAACCTTTTTGAAGACTATCAGGGTATCCTAACATTCTTCTTTGACACTACGATCTTTCAATCCAGGCCTCCACACGAATGGAAAGACGAGTGGGCGTCAAACTACAAGAATGAATTTTCCTCACTTTTTGAATTTGTTGTACTCAACACATGAGATAACAGACATTTTTTAAGAGATAAACTCTCACTTTTTCTCTCTACGCATTCTGCAAAAGTTACGTGAATGAAAAATCTCTCTTGAGATAACTGTTATCTCTCTCTTTTTATATCTGAGCTATTAATAAATTTTTAATTAATTTTAAATTTAAAATAACCACCACATTAAATATATCAAATATATGAGGAAAAGATATATTTAACATGATACTTACCTTTTCCTTTTTTTTATTAACCATCACACACACACACACACACACACACACACACACATATATATATAAAAGAGTAGTTTTCGTAAAACGTAAACTGTTTATGGTTACGTTTACTTTTTTAAAAAAAATGTAAAAAGAGGCGTTATTTAATATATATATATATAAGTGTTTAAGCGTTAAACGAAAACTTCGTTTACTATTATATATATATATTAATATATTATAAAATCTTATATATATAAATAAGATTTAGTTCAAAACTATATATATATCTAAATTAAAAAACAAATCATATTTATTTAAAATTAAAATTTTAAATTAATCAATTAATTATGTAATTTTATGTCCAAATAAGAAAAGACAAAAAAGATGGTCCCACCACACATGTATCACATACAAAATTAAAATTATATTCAAATGCTCTTATTATTCAAATATTATTAATTAATTAATTTAAAAACATATTTAACTAATCTCATTAGTTAAATATAATCAATTAATAAATTAACTAATGCTCAGTTAAATGTAACAATATTTATCACATTACATTATGTGTCACAGAGAACATTTTTCTGTGTCACATTAATAATTTAAGTGTGAAATAATTAATTCAGAATTTAATAATTTTAAACTAAATATCTATAATTCATGCTATGCATAAATCTAATTTAGTGTTATAGATGTGGTATTGGGGACCTATAGACACAGAATTCAATAATTTAAGTGTGAAATAATTAATTCAGAATTCAATAATTTTAAACTAAATATCTATAATTCATTCTATTTATAAATCTAATTTAGTGTTATAGATGTGGTATTGGGGACCTATAGACCTATAACTCAAGCTCTAATAAATTTGAGAATTAATTAAACTCTTTGATTAATGTGTCAAATTTATTAGTTTCAGTGTTATTCCACTAAAAACCTGAAACTGAACTCCTGAGATTATAGTAAAATTACTCAAAGAAAATAAGCGAGTACTCCATTGATTTAATCATTATATATAAGTTAGTCCTCCATAAATAATTCATAATAAGAGCTAGGTTCAATTTTCGTTTACCTCTTTTATTATATCTTTATCATTGAGTTTCAATAATCCTCTAATGAACAATTAATTCATAATCTTATTATGAGCGAGAGCTCTGCTGTTCAAATTTCGAAGTATCACTCAAGAGAACTATTTTTCTAACTTCCATAGGGAATGAATGGATTCTATATCTGTATAATATTATTCCCAGCCATTTATTACATTATGTTTCTAAGATGCTAATTTATGATCTGTGCTAAAATAAATCTTACCAAGCAAATCAAAAAACATAATGTCATAAACAAGAGTCTAATAAATACTAAGGATTAAGACCGTCAAATATATGATCATCATAATAATAAATTTGAATACTCTACGTCTAACGAATGATTATTAGAGATTCATAATTTATCTGGTCCAGTCCTATATAATCTCATTATATAAAGTACTTTCAATCCAATATCTCTACATTAATAGTCTGGATAATGACTATTTCATTTTAAATGAGATTAGACCGTACTTGTAATATTTAATTAAAAATCCTAAACTTTAATTAATTATTACGGACTATTTAAATTATTATCTATAAATTTTATTCATAAGCATATAAGACTTTTATGTTAAATTTATAGTCACATAAATAATTATAGAATTTTTTTAATGTTTATAAATGTGTTCATGATACATATAAACAACCAAAGTAATTATAAATATCACTTTATTTATTTATTATCAATATATATAATATCATAATTTTTAAGACACCAAACCCAACATAAAGTATATATCCTTTTATTTTATGCATTTTTTTCCTGAAAAGAATTTATTCTACACCTGTTTGTGATGATATAAGTTTGTAATTTTCACCGAAAATTTTATTAATGACAAGAGATAGCCCAAAAAAAAAGGTAAATTATTTGTTACATCAGCACCAACTTTTTCTGATTTGACTCTATTCACTGTGATTTAAACAACTTGACAACTTTCGATAGTGTAATGACCGCCCACAAGACAACCTCAAACAGCATTGATAGAGAATGAATAACAAATGAAACTTCGTTCAACTTTCCCAAAACAATATAAAATTATGTTACTCGTTAAAAGGGTATTCAAATGAACCGCCAAACCTTTTAAGTTTTTAAGGTTTTGGTTCCCTTTTAAATTTGTTATATTTAGACATATTTATTACAATAAAAATTAAATTTTTTTTCTATTTAAAAAAATATATAAATTCTTTATTTGTTATTCAATTGAAATGATTCTTTTTTAATTGTGTTCCTAGTGAAGTAGAGTAATAAATTAAGATCCATATTGCATATTTTTTAAGATAATTAACATTAAGATTTTATTAGATTTGCTAATAAATCAAAAACTATTTTCACTATCTCTCCAAACACAAATTTTAATTTTATTCCATACTCAGATTAAAACTTAAATGTACATCCAAATGACAATTCGGATAATAATTTAAATCGCTAATTCAAATCACACTAAATCAAATCAAATCACTAATTTAAATCCATTTACCAAACAGACCCTTATTTTTTTATTAAAAGACTTAATCCCTTAAATTTATTCCTTTCTGACTTATAGGGTGTTTGGCATGGTGGTTAGAACCATTGGTTAGAACTATTTTTACTGTAGTATGTAAGAGCTTTACATTGTAACAACTTTTTTCTTTTCACTATAGCATGTGAGAGCTTTATACTGTTCATAATTGAGTTAGTGGTTAGGACCGCCCCTACCAAACACTCCTTTAACATTTGTTTCCTTTTCCACCATGATCCAAGTCCAAGTTTCCAATCTACCAGTAGGCTTTGAATGTTTTGCTTCTTTGCTTTTTTATAAATTAAAACAAAAACAAAAACAAAAAGCAAAAAAAAAAATTAATATCATGAACCCAAATACAAAACTGAACCAGAACATTTGGAATGAAAGGTCTACTCAAAAAACTTTAGGGGGAAAAAAAAGAGAAAAGAAAAAGAAAAGAAGAGAAAGTAAAGAAAGCTACGTTAAAAATGCTTATTTGCTTATTTGCACCAAAGAAGCATTTTAACATATACTTAATGGGCAAAAACCAACAAAGAAGTAGGAGGCTTAGTGGGACGGCAAAAAAGAGGCTCGCAAAGGAACCTTACAATGGCGCTCTGATTCACGCGAAAAGGTGTGCTTGTGGATGGGAACGATAGATAGTGAATGAGGTGGCATGTAAGTGGCTAGTAGGGGTGACAGGCTTGCCATCTCAGCAAGGGAAGGGGGAACGTGTAGGGGACGGTAGTGCAAAGATGGCGAGGCGAGGATCATCAAGGAGAGTAGAGGCTTACATGTTATTGCGTGCATGCATCCTGTTTCATGCCCTTGAGTTTTGCTCACAACCAAGTCTTGAATATAAGTATCATGGTTGCATCCTCATGCTGAGCCCTTGTGCCTCGAGCACTAGCCTGTTAATATGCCTACAAGTCTTCCCTTGATGCCTGCCTCAAACTTTTGACCCAAGAGCGTCCACCTCTTGATCCCACCAATGGCCTTTTGGCTCAAGGCCAACCGACATGTCTTCAATTCATTCATTCTGATTATAGGCACAACTCTTGTGCACCATGGCCCTAAGGGTTCCTCAAGCCCCTAGGCCAAGTCCTAAGGACAACATACCCCAAACCTGCAAGCATGTTGCCAAGCAACTTTTGTTTGACTTTGTAGCCTAGCACTAGGCTGCTCAAGTTGCATTGTCTCCTTCGTGTCTTGCTGATCATTAAATCCTATGAGTGTGGTCGAACCTTATGTTGGACAGACCAAGTGCTTGCGATGCATCACGAGGCCTTAGCTTGGCTTGCCATGTGGCCTATTGAGGGAATCTGCATGCAGATTGGAAACACATATGCCAGACTCTTAGCCGTTAGGCCCACGCAACATCAACCCCATCGATACTGTCCATAAGACATCTTGACTTATAGATATGCATGGCACCCTTGTGGTTAGCCTTACACCTTAGCTCTATGGGCATTCTTGGCCCATGGGTGGCTTACTAATGTGTGCCCGGGAGGGTGAAGAGCCATACACCTGACAAATCCCTTCATCCAGACCTCTTTTCTATGCCTAAGGCATCTCGACAACAAGACAACATGGCACCAAAAAACCTTGTGAACATTTTTCCCCCTCGCATGAGGAGACATCAAAAATCCAAGAAGGTATCAACATTGTTGCACACTTCATTTGGGGCTATTTGGGGGCAAGCGTAGCTCCACCCCCTCCCTCCTTCCAAAAAAACTTTGTGAACTTTTTTCCCCCTCGCATGAGGAGACATCACAAATCCAAGAAGATATCAACACTATTGCACACTCCATTGGTTGCCTTGATCTTGATTCACCCCTCTAGCAACTTTAAGTAATTGCATGCATTGTCTTACTATTTCTATAGAATCATGCTCTTTGTGATGACCTTCGGTCGCCCTCTTAGGGTCAGCCTAAAACCCCATCATATATTGACTACTCAAACTCAAACTATTGAAGTTACGTGCCTCTACACCTACTTGACTCTACTGAGTCTTACCATATTCCCTCTGGACCAAAGTAGCATTGACCCTGAAGCACTTAAATCTGATGTTGTCTGCAACACACTTACATCCTCTAATGTTGCTTACATAGCACAAACATCCTTCAATGCTGTTCACTAGTCAAATGCCAACTCAAAACAACCCTTTTCACGATCAAGTTATCCTAGATGTCTTCTCCAAACATGGGCTCTTTGTTTTTTTTCCAACTATTGTGGTTAAACAATGCTCTTGATGGTAAGTGCAACTACAATCCATCCGATGCTAGCATGCTCGATCATAGGTCATTAGAGCACCCCTCGTGGGCATGGCAAAGCAATGAACCACATTCCCCAAATGTAGCACCTAAGTGCTATGTCTTCTAGCAAAGGTGGCCTCCCCACCTAAGTCTTTCAACTCGCCCTCTTAGCGCATGCCCTCTCTTGTGGCAAACACATATGACTTGGCTATAGGCAAATTAACACATTCCCCTGAGCTCCAAAGCATGGTAATGATTCCTCCATCATCTAAACCACAATGGATCCTAATCCATATTGTGACGACCCGCCTTTTCGGGCAGTCACTTTACTTTCATAAGCATCGTTTCATAAACAGTAATCTTACTTACTTAGTAAGAAAAATACTGTAATAAATTTTTTTTTCTTTAAACGTTCTTTAAAACTGATGCGACCTTTGTCGCCATTCAAGTTGAGACATCGCTCAACACTTGCTCTTAAAATCATTTTAAATCATTTCTTAAAACTTAATAAGAAACATTTATTAAATCATAGCTTAAAACTTTACTTTATAATTACATAAAACAGTTTGTAAACTGTATCTTAAAACTTTCAATACAATTCTTAGAACTCTGATTTCTTTAAACTTTGAAAACACAACATTAAACAATGAAAAACCTTTTCTTTACATAGCGGAAGCAAACAGTGATGGTATCCATACCTAAATCTTCGCATCTGTCCTCCGCAGCACCCAGCTCTTCTAACGGGTCTTACTGGTCGTCCATAAAACTACCTACAGCATGAAGAAACTTTTTATGAGCTTTCGCTCAGTAAGTTCAAACAAAATCTCACAAAGCATTTAAACATGCTTTTTTAAAAAAACCTTTCTAGAACGTTTCCCATAAATGTTTTCCTAAAGCAATTGCTATAACGTTTCTTATAAACGTTTTTCACAAAATATCTAACATAAAATAATCCTCAGATTGCTCTTCATAACGTCATTTATGTTTTCATAAACATTTAATACAAAACATTCCTCAGAATGTTTTTCATAGCATATAAATGTTTCACAATAAACAAATCAAATACAATCACAATGCAATTTATGCTCAATTATGAATTTTCAATTATGAGCATCTTATGACCATTCTTTCTTACTTTGACTTTCTATCCTTGTTCTTTTTATTTTCTTATCTTATACTTTAACTTTCCACTTTTCGTTCCGTAACTTTCTTTATCTTATAACTTTTAGTGTTCGTACCAACATCTTTAATCATGAGATCATAAACGTGATGCTTTCCTTGTGGAAGACTTAAGACCATCAAACTTCGAGGTCGTATACCTCACATCTGGGAGGTCAAACTTTAACTCTACTTTTATTACCTCACAACGAGGAGGCTGGTACGACACTCTCTTTTCAACTTTACGTTACCTTCTTATTAACCTTAGTGAGTACATCAAATGCAACCACATTATATGCAAATACACTTGCAAATCATTACTTGTACTATAAAATCTATTGCATAACAAATGCAACTTAGAATGCAAACACATTTTGATAATCATAATTTGTACTCTGAAACTTATTGCATAACAAATGCAACTTATTGCATAACAAATGCAACTTATTGCATAACAAATGCATCATATAACGCAATCACATTTTGCGAATCATAACTTTTATTCTAAAACTTATTGCATAACAAATGCAACATACTGCATAACAAATGCATCTTATAACGCAAATCACATTTTGCAAATCATAACTTTTATTCTAAAACTTATTGCATAACAAATGCAACATACTGCATAACAAATGCATCTTATAACGCAAATCACATTTTGCGAATCATAACTTTTATTCCTAAACTTATTGCATAACAAATGCAACTTATTGCATAACAAATGCATCATATAACGCAATCACATTTTGCGAATGATAACTTTTATTCCTAAACTTATTGCATAACAAATGCATCATATAACACAATCACATTTTGCGAATTATAATTCTTCTTTAAAACATATTGCATACAATGTAATATATATCACAATCACATATTGCATATTATAACTTTTATCCTAAAACATATTGCATACAAATGCAATATATTACGCAATGACATATTGCATATCATAACTTTTATCCTAAAACATATTGCATACAAATGTAATATATATCGCAATCACATATTGCATATCATAAGTTTTATCTTAAGACATATTGCATACAAATGCAATATATATATTGCAATCACATATTGAATATCATAACTTTTATCCTAAAACATATTGCATACAGATGCAATATGTTACGCAATCACATATTGCATATCATAACTCTTATCCTAAAATATATTGCATACAAATGCAATATATTACGCAATCACATATTGCATATCATAACTTTTATCCTAAAACATATTGCATACAAATGCAATATATTACGCAATGACATATTGCATATCATAACTTTTATCCTAAAACATATTGCATACAAATGCAATATATATCGCAATCATATATTGCATATCATAAGTTTTATCTTAAGACATATTGCATACAAATGCAATATATATATTGCAATGACGTATTGAATATCATAACTTTTATCCTAAAACATATTGCATACAGATGCAATATATTACGCAATCACATATTACATATCATAACTCTTATCCTAAAACATATTGCATACAAATGCAATATATTACGCAATCACATATTGCATATCATAACTTTTATCCTAAAACATATTGCATACAAATGCAATATATTACGCAATGATATATTGCATATCATAACTCTTATCCTAAAACATATTGCATACAAATGCAATATATTACATAGCAATGATATATTGCATATGGATGCATTAAAAACTATTTACTTCATGCTGTAGGTGAAATCTGAACTTACCCGGACTATGCCCTAGCGTTCTCTATTCCGTTCATTTCTCATTCCTTTTCCTTCCATTGGTCGGCTTTTGTGTCCTGATCATACGACAACCGACTCATTAATTAACTTTCTTTATTATCAATCCACTCGATTGATAATAAAACGTAAACATTAATCATTCTTTCCTTTTAACTTGACTAGTATACTTTCGTTTACCCTTGTCTTTACTTAACCTTATAACCCATCGGTTTACCTCTCGTTTACTTAAAACATCTCTTATTAAATCTCTGGTCTCACATGACCGTTACGTTACTTAACGTATTACGAAACATTTTTCGTCTAATAACGTTATGCTAAATCGGAGTGTTCGACTCCGTTCTAGCCGTTTCCTTAATAATGATGATTTTACCCTTAACCGGTTTTTCGTCACCTTATAACGTTACAAAACTCATTCTCACATAAAATAGTGTAACAATCACTGATCATGCATTTCATAAATTTCTATGAAAGCATCTAAAACAGTTCATACTGTAGGCGAGATTCCTACTTACTTGAACTCCAAGCTAAGCAGATCCAGTTGTATCTCGCTGCATCTACAATAAACGAAGCATCCTCTGCAGTGCTCCTCGAGCGACCATGAATGTCTAAGAATGCTTCCTGGAGATCATACATTCTTAAAAATGTCATTCTGGACTCCGATACTGCTGTTTGAATCACCTCAATCTACGTGCAATCGGTACCAGATGATTTTCACCAGAGTAGAATTAGCTCAAACGGAGGTCACCATTGCGTTCAGAGCGTCGAAACGAGTCGGGAGGAGGTCTCGGATCTTCGATCAGAGGTCCGGATCACAAAAATCCGAAGTCGTCGTTGACCGGCCGTTGAATGGCGTTGACCGACCGTTGATCGACTTTGATCGCCGTTGACTGGTGTCAATTGGGGTCCGTTGGCAGCTGGGCTCGGGCCTACCCCCCCTAAATCGACCCTTCTGAGTCCAATGGCTGTGTCAATTTCACCTAATTCTGCCTCTAACATAGTGGGTCGGAGCTCGACATTGATGGCAAAATTGGAGGCTCCGATGATGGCTTTCCGGCGATGGAAACCCAAAATTGGCTGAGGGCTTTTGTTACCCATCATCCTATGAGCATTTCCCCTCACCCAATTTGAAGAAATGTGGCTAGGAAGAGCAAAAACCGAGGCTCCCGCAGCGGTTGACGGCTACGTTGGCTGTTCTCTGGTGAAACGGGCTCCTTCCGTGCAATTGATCGAGGGGTTTTACTCCCCTTGATCCTCTGAACTCATTGGGAGGGGTGGTGTCGGCCACCTCCTCCAGCAAGGCGGAGTTCCACCATGGGGGCGGTGGCACACGGCGGCGATAGGCGGACGGAGCAATCCGGCCGTTGTTGAGCTGCCACCAAGGGTGGGTTTTGTTCCTCTCATCACGGTGGTCGTGTAGGAACAAGAATCACGTCGATCGGACGTCGGACGGCAAAGATATCTCGTCGGAAAGAAATGGGTTTTGCCGCCACTTTGGGTGGCGCGTGTGGCCTCCTCCGGCGGCGTTTTGGGCGGCACGGCACCTCGTTGGACTCAGCTCATCGAGAGCTTTCCATTGGCGCGGGAGGTGTCGAAAACGGATGCCGAAATCTCGAACGAGATTCGAGGAGAGAGAGAGAATCTAGAGAGAGAAAGTAGAGAGAGAGAGTCCCGAATTTTCTCTCAATTTTCTGATTTTTCCTTTTTTTTTTCATTCTTATAAAACAAAATTATGGTCCATACAGTCCAATTTTGTACTGCATGACCTTAAGCAGTCTAATTCTTATACTGCTTTGCTCTAATACTATATAATTTTCTATGTTATTATACAGTATTTTCCTTTAATTGTACTTTTTATCTTAATATAATCCTTAATTTAATGCATTTTTAATACATTAAAAATCTCGGGTGTTACACATATGCTGCACTTTTGCCGGCAATCTTGGTCTTCAACCTATAAGCTACTCTTTTGGTGCTATCAACATTTTTTTGTCCTCGAGCACAAACAAGAAAATAAACAAAAGTAAAAATAAAAAGGAACTAGAGGCAAATTGTGCTAAAGTGGTGACTTTAATGGATTCCTCAAAGATAAACTAAAGAGCATAGCTTAGAGAAAAACACAAACATTGACAAGGCATTGTGATTAATTCAAGAGTATGTGTCATTTCTAATTGGATTCTCCAAGTGTATATATAGTCTTTTTACTTTTTGTTGCACGTAGTTTGGATAAGCTTAGGCACATATAAAATTAGCATCAATCTCAAATAAAAAATTAACAAGTTTCATATGTCTACTTTTCAAATCTCGGTCTATTAATGTAGACCAACACCATACTAAAGATCCGTAGGACTTCATTAAGTGTGGTTAAGGTGAAGGGTAGGATATAAGAAAATTTGTTGCTCTAAAAACTCTAGGCATATAAATCAATCATGGACCTTCCATAGAGCTAAATTCAACTTACAAGGTAATACCTTTAAACTTTGATTCAACTTCCTTTTGTCAACCACTTTTTTTCTTTCTCTTTTTTTTTTTCTACCATATCCCCAAACTTATATATTTATTTCTTTTAAGAATTAGGGGTGCATCATTATTTTTTTTGCTTCCTTTTTTTATTTTCATTTCTCTTTTTTTTTTTCAAAGAAAAATATATAACAAAAATAAGATCATCCAAAACACCACCATTTGTCCCAAAATTTTGTATAGCTCAAATACTTCCTAGAAAGATTAATATGCTTATGGGAGTAAAGGGCTGGATATTATTTAGAAGCTAGGCTAATATGTGGTTAACAAAGAAAAGGGATAATTTAGTTTTAAAAGGGTATACTAAGGATTCAAATATGCCAAAGTAAGCTTGAAAGACTCAAATGGTCCAATGATGGCCTAAATCAATTCCTTAGTAATATATTGTCTAAGATATCGCCTTGAGAGAAAATCAAACAAATTCTAGGACTTAGGAGAATAAAAAGATCAAAGATCACATATTCACATAAATACTCTCCAAATATGCACACAACTCAAGTTCAAGACATAGTGCTCAAAATGGAATAATCACAATTAAAGTAGAACTAACTCAAGAATTAATAACAAGCATAGATAGTATTCATACTTTTTTAAAAATTATGTAAATTATTCAACCATAGTGCTTATGATTGGACTAGGCAAAATCATCAAAGAAAGCACAAAAACCTCTAATCTTTCAATTTTTTTAAATTTTTTAATTATTTTAATAATGAAAAATTAAAACTCAAAAAGTTTAACCTCCCCCCAAATTGAACATGCACAAACTCCTCAATGTGTGAGAAAGCAAGAAAAATAGGAAAATTTATGGAAAACTTCCCTCGATGATACTCGTTGATGCTTTGGGGCATGGCTTGATGTGCTTAAAGTCCATTAGGCAAGTCCATTAGGCACGTCCTGTGTCTCTAACTCCATTTAGCTCCATCGCTTGCGCCTACAAAAAGAGAAAGGAAATTAAAAAAGATACTAAATTTCAAAGAAAAAAAGAGAAAAACTTTATAAAACTTGGGTTGCCTCACAAGTATTTGATTTAAAGTTGTTGCTTGACTATTAGAGAAGCACTCATGAAAGAGCAGGTTTCGCCCATATATGTTATATAAGACCACATATGGGTCCTGTGATGTGATGCCCTTATACTTGACATGATTTGGATGAATACGACCTATTGCTCCAACTTGACTTAGCTCTAGTGAATGTACTTGATAGGCATGTAGGGGTGATGATAATGAAGATGAAGGACGTGTTGACCACATTGGATCTTCATAGATGTGATCATGGATGACCAGTGTAAGTAACATGAGTTGAGGACCAAAGATTTCTTATTGCAATTCTTTATGTACACTACTACAAACTATGGATTCTACGACGGTTATAAACCATCGTGGAAAAATTTTACAATGGTCAAAAAATTGTCGTGAAAACTTCAGTTGTGGTACAACATGGAGTTTTCACGATGATTTTTTACTGCCGTGTAATAGGAAAATTGACACGAGCAGAGGTAAAATGTGGTCATTTTCCATGGCAGTTTCATGAAAAACCGTTGTGGAAACTAAAGATTCCACGACGGTTTTTCAAGAAACCATCGTGGAATCCTTAGGTTTCCACAACGATTTTTCATGAAACCATCATGGAATCCTTAGGTCTCCACGATGGTTTTATGGTAAACCGTCGTGGAATCCTCGAGTTTCCACGACGGTTTCTCTTAAAATCGTTGTGGAAACACGAGGATTCCACGACAGTTTACCATAAAACCGTCGTGGAATCCTTAGTTTCTAGGACGGTTTCATGAAAAACCGTCGTAAAAAATTGGTATTCCAAAAAAAAAAAAATCCCCAAAAATTTTTAATTTCCCACAGGATGGCCAGTCTCGTGTGTTATTATCCATTACAGTAAGGCCCTGATTGCATATAAAAATTAGAGAATATTGAAATTACTAGGTATTTAGAAGATCATTTACATTTGAGTTATTTTGAGCAATTGTTTATTTACTATCTCCATCTATCTATCTAAAGAGCACATGCCTATTTACAAATTGTACCCACTCTAATCTAACTTCATGTATAGCCTGATGGCCAGGCTTGCATTGTTGGCCTGATGGCCAGGCTGAGGCTGGTTCCTTCTTAACTTTGATAGATGAAACTCAGCATGTTGAGCCCTCATGACAACCTGTTCTTAGGTCCTTGGCGGACTTGCCCCATCAACGATCGCAGCAATATCTAGTCTAAGGGCTCTGATCAGTCTTCTGACCCTTTCACCTTCATTCATAACCATCCCTGGACATAAACGGGCAAGCTGGTCAAACTTTGTCACCACATCAGTGACTAACATATCCCCCTATCGTAAACTCTCGAACTCCTCATAATGCTTCCTCGTGACATTCATGTGGAAGAACTTCGTGTTGAATTCATGAACGAAGTCAGCCCATGTCATTTCTTCAACATTTATGCTCATTTCAATGCCATCCCACCAAATTCTAGCCTCCATGGTGAGGCAGTATGAGGCACAGAGGACCTTCTCGTTGTTCCTGAAATCCATAAGTCTTAGGGTGGCTTCGATCGTCTTCAACCATCCCTAAGCTATAAGTGGATCCTTAGAACCCTCGAGTCTGTTGGCTTAACCCTCTTCCATCTGACCAGTAGGGGTTCCTGATATGCTGCTCTTGGTTCAGCAGCAGGAGCTGGGACTTTGTTGACTTGAGGCTGCGGAGGAGGAGGAGGAGGCACATCATTGCCTCGTCCTTCATCGTTCTGGCCGTTGGCCCTTAAAGCAGCAATTTCCCTTCGTTGATCCTCCAGTTGCCTCTGCAACTCAGCGATCATGGTCATGAGTCTTTCGTTGGTTTGGGTGCGAGTCTGCATTCTTCGGTGGCCGTCCATCGTAAATTTTCTAAAAAATTAGGAACTTAGAAATAATCTTCTAATATGAGACAGGTTTTCACTGCTGGATCGTTAATCATTAAACATTCAAACCTTAATCTTATCATCATACTTGCATCAATACATCTAACTTTATAACATACTTACTTGGAGGACTTAGATGGACGTGTGGCGATATGAATTGTAATAAAAAAATCCACTCTGATACCAAAGCCTGTAACGCCCCTTAGCTCAGACGTCATAGATGTCGTTACATTCTTACGTTCGTACTTGTTAAAACTTTAATCATAAACTTAAGTCCAAAACTTATACAAATACTTTAAATTGTAAATATAATAAAACATACTTATCTAGGATCCATTCATACATTTTTTTTTTTATAACTTAACATTGTTAAATAACATTGCTTAACACATTCCATAGAGTAATTTATTCAATTATAATTTAAATTGATCATGAACTTTATTAAAATAAACAAACCAAGTTGTAAAATCATATATCATAAAAAAATCACATCAAATCTCTTTAATCATCACATTATTTAAAATTTACTTACTCCCACAATTCGGCAGGCCGAACATGATCGGCAGATCGGAGTTTTCTCAACCGGCAAGCCGGCAGAGGCTTTGTAAACTGGCTTAAAATCTCAACTTCATTCGGTAGGCCGAACCTTCAGACTTCGGCAGGCTGACCGAGCCAAAATCTTTGAGAAAAACTTAATTTTTAAAACAAACCAACTTTTCATAAAATATTGCGGAAGTTCATAATTCATTAAAAAATGATAAAATAACTTATAAAACCATAGTATAAGTATTCTTAAAACTTAACATAAAAATATGTTCAAAATATATAACTTGATTAAAAAAAACATAAAAACGTTCTTCTTGGCGTGCTTCCGGTTACAATTCATCGTGCTTAGTGCTCACACGTCTTTCCATGTCCTCCGACTAATCCGTGATTTTCTTACCCTTATCTGCAACATGACATAAAACATGATTAAGCTAATGGTTAGTAAGTACATTGTAACGCCCTAAAATTTATTTAATGTTATTATAATATAAATGACGAATTAGTGTGCCATAATTAATGTTTCAACATTAATTTGATTACTTTGTTGGATTTTGAATTTCTGGTTGTTTTGTTAATTTGATGAATTCAAATGATTTCTTGTTGTTTTAAAATGATGTTTTGAGTTTTAAAACACAACAATTTGTAAAATGTTAAAAATATTCTGTTTTACAAAACCATGGGCGGTACATGGTTTTTGCACAGTAAAACCGCCCACCGATTTTCTCTATTTATTCTCTTTCTCTCCCTCTCTCTCTCTTCACTCTGCTCACTCTCTCTCTCTTGATCTCTCTCTCGGCTACTCTCTTCTCTCTCAAATTCTCTCTCAAAATTTTGAATCAAATTCAAATCCAAGCTTTTGGTTAGCAAGAAGGAAGCTCGGGAACGTGATTTGGCAACCGAGAACGCGGATTGAAGCTTCGATTTGAGGTTAGTTTTGAAATTTCTAAACTTTTTACAAAATTTTTAATTTTGTGCATTTTTGAAATCTAGGTTTGCTTGAGCTTAGAAAACCCTTGATTTGAGTTAAATGGACTTAGAACAACTAGAATCTAAGCCCAGATTGAAGAAAAAAGGATTGGATTCAAGATTTTTCATTTTTCTCCTCATTTTCTCATTTTTAGATTTTTGAGTTTAAATCTTGTTTAAATGAGTCCAAATGTGTTCTAGTATCAACTATGATTGTTTTCCATGCCTGGGATTTGAGAAAAACAAGTTAAAATCAAGATTTGGATTTTGGGGGAATTGAAAACCCGTGGCTGAATTTCTAGGTTTTCCCAGTTCGGTAGGCCGAATTGCGTGTTCGGCAGGCTGGATCAAGGGATCGGCAGGCCGGTGTTCATCAGTCCGGCAGGCCGAACCTGGGAATGTTCGGCCGACTGAACTTGGCTTCCAGCAGGCCGAACTGTACCGAAGCAGGAAGTCCGACAGGCCGGCCGAGCATGGTGAATTTTGTGATTTTTCACCCGTTTTCACTGTTTTAGACCTCGATTTAAATTCTAACCTTATAGAATGATTTTAAAGATACAAATAGCACACTAGGACATCATGAAATGGTTTAGTAACATAGAATGTCTCAAACTAGATATTGATCGACTTAGTTTGTATCTAGGATCGTTCATGGTTCCGCGGAGCTAACGTATAGCGGACCGGGATTACGGTGTGGGGCACCAGCACGAGTATTGAGGTAGGACTTCTACCCCATTTCCTTGGTAGCCTAGTTTCAAATGATGTGGCTTTGAAAAATGATTTCTATTAAAATGTTTTCAACGGTTGTTTGAAAATGAATTTATTGGTTATATTTTAATATACAGTGAACTGAAATAAACTTCATAATGAATATAAATGACAACACTCGGTAATTGGGTTTTGAATGATGGTGATACTAAACATACAGGCATGATGCTATATCAGAGATCGGGTCGTGTAGCGATCGACCTTGGGGGCAGGTCCTAAAACCCAGCTGAGCCACTACGGTGGTGATAATATTATGGTTTGCCTAGGAAAAAGAAAATGATATTTTTAGCTATCCAAGTAAACTGTTTTGGGTAAGGACTGTTTTACTTAACTTTGCTTATTTATTTATTTATTCAAGGTTCCTTTTAAATAATTCTTGAATAATGAAATGTTTCTTTAAATTAAATTATTTTATAAAACATAGTCCTACTGAGCCTTTCGCTCACGTTTTATTTGTTTTAAATTTCCCCCTCTAGGTAGTTTTCCATTTAGGTTTGGAAAAGATTCAACGGACAGGACCTAGGAGCAATAGAGGGACTAGTAGATTAATTTGTATTATTTAAATCAAGGCATGTAAGATTTTAACTTTACTTGTACTTGGACTGTGATTGTATTTATGATATTGTCAGTACCATGTGTGTGCACAAATTGTTTTTTGGAACCCATACTCGCTATGTTCATTCTTTAATATTAATTATTCATGCAATGGCCTTCTTTAAATTTCACATTTTATATTTAATTCAAACCCTTAAACTCTTGATTTTTAATTAAATTCTCTTTTAATTAATTTTAAATAATCTGCCACGTCACCTTCCATACTCCGGGGCATGACATACATATAATTCTCACAAATTAAAACATTTCATATCCATCATCATCATCATATCATATGAGTGCCTTAAGCACAATTTCATAAAACATATCTTTCGTTACGTTGACCATATTAAAACTTATTCCATTTTTATCTTAAGGGCCCAAGTATTGCACCATAAACATCATCATAGGTGCGCCGTCATGAGAGGAGAAGGGTAGCTAATCCAAAACCAAACATGACATCATAACATTTCATTTCATAACATTGGGTGTGCAACACTTATTAGGTGATACATAAATACATAATTTTGATACTTTGAAACATGTCATCATCATACATGCATAGCTTTAAATCATGAAAATCTTTCAAAAGAAATCCTTTAAGGAAGAATCATCATAAAATCATCATGAATATCCTTGTAGACATATCATCAAACCTTATAAAACGTGTCATGTTGCAGGTGAGAATGTACTTACCTTAACGCTAGCTTACTTAACCTTAATATACTTTTTGGTGACGACGCCGCGGTCTCGATGTGCTCGCTTCTTTGAGTGTTCATGCCATTTATCCATTTAAAATACAATAACATTAATACTTATCATAAAACATTCATTCATATATCATTCTTTCATATACCATTCATATATACATTCATCTCATATAATAAACATACTCATAATCATTATTGTGAAAACATAACATTATCATCACATATAAACATTATTCATAACCATAAAAAATTGTCATCACATAAACATGTTATTATGATTTTTCTTAAATCATAAAAATTACCTTAAGCATACAAAAACAAACTATACATTTTAAACATAAATATCTTTTAAATAAAACATTTTCGAACAATTAAATATATATATTTTAATTTTAAAAAATCATACAAACACCATATTATCATGCATACAATTATTTCATTATCATAAAATCATTTAAACATACATAACATTTCATAAACAAAATCCAGAAATAACATTTATCAAAACAGTTTTCTTAATGTAATCTCATAAAAATTTCATAACATAAAATACATTCATCATACCTCTCACATGCACATTCTTGACAACTTTCATGAAAAACATCATATTTACCCCTTGAATAACATTACATTTTTCATGCATCAAGATTAAACAGTAATATTTTACTATGAGGGGTAGAAGATAGAAAATTCATATTTTATCATAAAAACACCGAAATAACATGAAACTTGAAGAAACATTACATAACACATACATGCATAACATATTAAAAATTCAAAACAAATACAATACCTAGAGAAAGATATTGTAGACGATTTGGAGGAGAAGAATTCTTTCAAAAACACAAAGAAAAACTGAGTTCTTACCTTGAAATTTCTTCTCAAAACCCTTGATTTCAACCATCGAAATATGACTTCTCTTTAAATTTTCTTGCAGAAAATTTTTGAGAGAGAAGGAAGTGAAATGCGTGGAGAAGAGAAGAGGAAGAGAGGAAATGAGAAATGAATGAGAAACGTCTCAGAAATGAAGGAGAGAAGAGTGAGAAGTTGAGAGAAAAATCTGAGGAAAGAAAACGTTAATTTTTTTTTTTTAACGTAACAATCATAATGAAGTTCATTGCCCTTCATTAAGTCAGAAATTCTGACTGTTTGACAGCCCTAAGCACGAAGGAAGGAGAGAAGAAAAAAGGGAAGTCAAATAAATCATCACATCTTACCATATTTTTGCCCTCTTAAAATACAAAACCAATTAAAATAACACAAATCAATGCAAAGTCAAACCCTTTAATTTCCTTAACTGATAAAACATTCCTTTATTATGCCAATTAATCACATTAAATCATCCAATTAACGTAATTAACTTAGCCATAATTTTTGGAGAGATTTCTGCTGACTGCTCGTCAGCCGTGTTCGGCCTGTCAATTTTCCTCTTCGGCCTACCAGTTCCACCAAGTTCGGCCTGCCGATGGATTTCTTCGGCTTGCCGGTCTTGGGCAGACTGTTCGGCCTGCCGAACTTTAAAGTTCAGCTTACCGAACTGTCCTTAAATGCCATACATTAAAACATTCAATTCATCATGCATCATAATTAAACATACATTAAAATAATCATGAACACTTGAGCACAACGATTCCAAGCGGTCATCACCTGTCATAAAACTTGATATAAAAAGTTAGTAACATTTAAATCATATATCTTTACATATAACATAAATTATTAATAAAATATCATTAACGCCGTTACTAACTTAACGTGATTCATTACATAAAAATAGGCGGGTGTTACAATTCTCCCCACCTTATAAAAGTTTTGTCCTTGAAACTTAGAATAAATGCGGATACATAGCTTTCATGTCATCTTTACATTCCCATGTAGCTTCTTCGACTTGCTGATTTCGCCATAATACCTTGACTAATGGAATTTCTTTATTCCTCAAGGTCTTGGTTTTCCGATCGAGTATCTTCTTTGGCTTTTCTTCATAACTTAAGTCTTCCCGTATCTCTATCACTTGTGGCTCAATCACATGCGTAGGGTCCGAAACATATTTCTTGAGCATGGAGACATGAAATACATCGTGCATTGCGGACATTTCAGATGGCAACTTCAGCTGATAAGCTACTTTGCCTATTCGTTTAACCACCTCATAAGGACCGATGAATCTTAGACTTAACTTGCTTTTCTTCCCAAACCTCATAATTCCTTTCATTGGTGCAACTTTCAGAAACACATATTCACCCACGGCGAACTCTAAGGGTCTTCTTCTCTTGTCAGCATAACTCTTCTGATGGCTTTGTGCGGTCTCTATTCTTTTTCTTATCATCTTTATCATCTCAGAAGTTTCATTCACAAAATCAGTTCTTTCAGCATCGATGCTTTCCATCATCTTCTTTTCACCAGTTCGTGCCAACATATAGGCGATCTGCATTTTCGTCCATATAGAGCCTCATATGGTGCCATCCCAATTGTCGCCTGAAAGCCGTTGTTGTAAGCAAATTTTGCTAACGGTAACATTTTACACCAGCTGGTCTTAAAATCAAGAGAACAAGCTCGTAGCATATCTTCTAAAATCAAGTTCATCCTCTCTGTTTGGCCATTTGTCTGAGGATGAAAAGCTGTACTGAAATGTAGCCTAGTTCCCATAACAGACTGTACACTCTTCCAAAACTTAGATGTGAACCTGCCATCACGATCTGAGATAATCAACTTGGGAATCCCATGAAGTCGTACAATCTCCTTAACATAGAGTTCTGCTAACCGTTCCATAGAGTAAGTGATCTTGATAAGAATGAAATGCACCGTCTTAGTCAGTCGATCCACAACTACCCAAATTGCGTCATAACCATTCATAGTTCTGGGTAAGCCGGTAATGAAGTCCATTGCTATTTCCTCCCATTTCCATTCCAGTATTTGAATAGACTGCAGTTCACCACTAGGTCTCTAGTGTTCAGCCTTTACTTGCTGACATGTCACATATTTCTTCACATACCTTGCAACATCACGTTTCATTCCAAACCACCAAAAGTTACCTCTTAGATCATTATACATCTTTGTTGCACCTGGATGAATAGAGTAAGGAGTGTCATGAATTTCTCCCAAGATCTTTTCCCTTAATTTATCAACATTGGGAACACATAAACTGTCCTTGAGGTACATAGTTCCATTATCCGCAATACGAAACTCTTGACATTTTCCTTCTTTCATTCCTTGCTTGATCCTTACAAGGCCTACGTCGTCATCTTGCTTACTCTAAATTTCATCATACATCGTCGGAGCAAAAGAGAGTGTTGATAGCTGGCCTGCTATAAGTTCTAAACCGAAGTCTAGAATTTCCTTCCTTAAAGGTGGAGACATTGCTTGCATAGACATCAACGTGGCAACTGACTTCCTACTTAGAGCATCAGCCACTTGGTTAGCTTTACCAGGATGATAAAGGATTTCATAATCGTAATCCTTCACCAACTCTAGCCATTTTCGTTGTCTCATGTTCAGGTCTCTTTGCATGAAGAAGTACTTCAGACTTTGATAGTCAGTGAAGATCTTGCATTGGACCCCATATAAATAGTGTCTCCATATCTTCAACGCAAAAACGACTGCTGCTAACTCGAGGTCATGAGTAGGATAGTTCTTTTCGTAATCCTTCAATTGTCTTGAAGTATAAGCAATCACCTTTTCATTTTGCATTAATACAGCTCCTAGGCCCATCTTAGATGCATCACTATATATTACGAACCCATCATTTCTTTTAGGAATTGCCAACACTAGAGCCGTCGTTAACCTTTTCTTCAGTTCTTAAAAACTCTTTTCACATGCATCCGTCCATTCAAACTTCTTTCCCTTGCGAGTCAAGTTTGTGAGTGGAGCTGCTATCTTGGAGAAATCTTCTACGAATCTCCGATAATAACCTGCTAGACCCAAGAAGCTCCTTATTTCACTTGCATTCATCGGTTGCTTCCAGTTGAGTACAGCTTCTACTTTAGCAGGGTCAACCATAATCCCATCCTTTGAAATAACATGCCCCAAGAATGACACTTTATCTACCCAAAACTCGCATTTAGAGAACTTTGCATATAACTGGTGTCTTCTTAAAGTCTCCAGTACAATCCTTAAATGCTCCTCATGTTCTTCTTGATTATTAGAATAGACAAGAATATCATCGATAAATACAACAACAAATTTATTGAGGAAATCGTTGAATACCCGGTTCATCAAATCCATAAAGACAGCAGGTGCATTGGTCAGACTGAAAGGTATAACTACAAATTCATAGTAACCATACCTCGACCTAAAAGCAGTCTTGGGGATATCTCCTTCTTTAATCTTCAACTGGTGATATCCTGATCGTAGATCAATCTTTGAGAACACCGATGCACCCTTGAGCTGATCAAACAAATCATCAATTCGAGGCAACGGGTACTTGTTCTTGATCGTCACCTTGTTCAGCTCTCTGTAGTCGATGCAAAGTCTCATAGTGCCATCCTTCTTCTTCACAAACAAGACTGGAGCACCCTAGGGTGAGTGACTTGGCCTGATGAAACCTTTGTCAAGTAGCTCCTTTAATTGCATGTGAAGCTCTTTTAATTCCACCGGCGCCATTCTGTAAAGCGCTTTAAAGATTGGATCGGTGCTTGGAGCTGAGCTCAATCTCGAATTCAACTTCTCTTTCTGGCGGTAGACTTGTCAGACCATCAAGAAACACATCTTCATATTCATGAACAACATTCACATCTTCAATTCTTATCTTTCCTTCTTGGCTTTTGTCTACAACATTCGCCAGATAGCCCATGCAGCCACTTGCTAATAGCTTCCTTGCTTTCATTGTCGATAAAAACATGCTGGCTTTCTTTCGAGACTCGCTAACATAAATGAACTTCTTATCGCTTTTATGATGGAAGATCACCTTTCGTTTACGGCATTCGATAGAGGCACTATACTTGCTTAGGAAATCCATCCCAAGAATCATGTTGTAGTCATGCATGTCGATCACAATGAGGTCGACGAAAAGTTCCCTATTAGAAATCCATAGGGGTACTACACGCAAACAGTGCATGGATAATATCACTTCCCCGGAGGGTAGTGTCCTAGTGAATCCCTATCTCATAGGCTCTAAACAAACCTCTAACTTCTTAGCATATGACATAGATACAAAAGAATGTATGGCACCAGTATCAAAAAGAATATAAGCATCATTAGATAAGCTTGTTATCTGACCTATGACCACATTGGAAGCTTCTACAGCCACTTGTTCTTTCGTCATGGCATAGATTCGGGCATTCGTCGGTGGGGCTTCAATTCTCCCTTGACTAATAAGTGGCCCTTCAAGGGAGGCTTGCATCTGATGAAGCTGGGCTTGAGGAGGAGCTCTCTGTGGGGCATTGGCATTCATCAGCTTAGGGCAATTCTTTACAAAGTGGTCCTCATGCCCACATATGAAACATTGGTTTGTTCCCAAGCGATATTCCCCTGGATGCTTCTTTCCACATTTGGCACATGGTTGAAATCGCCTGTCATTATTGTTGCGCTGACCGTCATTGTGCCTCTTATTGTCTTGGCCCTGTTGGTTTTGAGGATTGCCCTTCCTCTTATTGTTCCTCCAGTTCTGATTGTTGTTGTTGCTGTTGTTGTTGTTGTTGTTCTTGTGGAGAGGGCGGTTTTGGTTGCTTGCATTGTTGGCCTGATGGCCAGGCTGAGGCTGGTTCCTTCTTAACTTTGATAGATGAAACTTAGCACGTTGAGCCCTTATGACAACCTGTTCTTGGGTCCTTGGCAGACTTGCCCCATCAACGATCGCAGCAATATCTGGTCTAAGGGCTTTGATCAGTCTTCTAACCCTTTCACCTTCATTCATAACCATCCCTGGACATAAACGGGCAAGCTGGTCAAACTTTGTCACCACATCAGTGACTGACATATCCCCCTATCGTAAACTCTCGAACTCCTCATAATGCTTCCTCGTGACATTCATGTGGAAGAACTTTATGTTGAATTCATGAACGAAGTCAGCCCATGTCATTTCTTCAACATTTCTGCTTATTTCAATGCCATCCCACCAAATTCTGGCCTCCATGGTGAGGCAGTATGAGGCACAGAGGACCTTCTCGTTGTTCATGAAATCCATAAGTCTTAGGGTGGCTTCGATCATCTTCAACCATCCCTAAGCTACAAGCGGATCCTTAGAACCCTCGAAGTCCACTGGCTTAACCCTCTTCCATCTGACCAGTAGGGGTTCTAGATATGCTGCTCTTGGTTCAGCAGCAGGAGCTGGGACTTCATTGACTTGAGGCTGTGGAGGAGGAGGAGGAGGCACATCATTGCCTCGTCATTCATCGTTCTAGCTATTGGACATTAAAGCAGCAATTTCCCTTCGTTGATCCTCCAGTTGCCTCTACAACTCAACGATTATGGTCATGAGTCTTTCGTTGGTTTGGGTGCGAGTCTGCATTCTTCGGTGACCGTCCATCGTAAATTTCCTAAAAGAATTAGGAACTTAGAAATAATCTTCTAATATGAGACATGTTTTCACTACTGGATCGTTAATCATTAAACATTCAAACCTTAATCTTATAATCATACTTCCATCAATACATCTAACTTTATAACATACTTACTTGGAGGACTTGGATTGATGTGTGGTGATATGAATTGTAATAAAAAAATCCGCTCTGATACTAAAGCTTGTAACGCCCCTTAGTTCGGACGTCACAGATGTCGTTACATTCTTACGTTCGTACTTGTTAAAACTTTAATCATAAACTTAAGTCCAAAACTTATACAATACTTTAAATTGTAAATATAACAAAACATACTTATCCAGGATCCATTCATACATTTTTTTTTATAACTTAACATTGTTAAATAACATTGCTTAACACATTCCATAGAGTAATTTAATCAATTATACTTTAAATTGATCATGAACTTTATTAAAATAAACAAACCAAGTTGTAAAATCATATATCATAAAAACATCACATCAAATCTCTTTAATCATCACATCATTTAAAATTCACTTACTCCCATAGTTCGGCAGGCCGAACATGATCGACAGGCCGGAGTTTCCTCAACCGGCAGGCCGACAGAGGCTTTGCAAACTGGCTTAAAATCTCAACTTCGTTCGGCAGGCCAAAAACATTATCGGTAGGCCGAACCTTCAGACTTCGACAGGCCGACCAAGGATGTTCAGCAGGCCGACCGAGCCAAAATCTTTGAGAAAAACTTAATTTTTAAAATAAACCAACTTTTCATAAAATATTGCGGAAGTTCATATTTTATTAAAAATGATAAAATAACTTATAAAACCATAGTATAAGTATTCTTAAAACTTAACATAAAAATATGTTCAAAATATATAACTTGATTAAAAAAAACGTAAAAACATTCTTCTTGGCGTGCTTCCGTTTACAATTCATCGTGTTTAGTGCTCACACACCTTTCTATGTCCTCCGACTAATCCATGATTTTCTTACCCTTATCCACAACATGACATAAAACATGATTAAGCTAATGCTTAGTAAGTACAAATAATTCTCACAAATTAAAACATTTCATATCCATTATCATCATCATATCATATGAGTGCCTTAAGCACAATTTCATAAAACATATCTTTCGTTACGTTGACCATATTAAAACTTATTCTATTTTTATCTTAAGGGCCCAAGTGTTGCACCATAAACATCATCATAGGCGCCCCGTCATGAGAGGAGAAGGGTAGCTAATCCAAAACCAAACATGACATCATAACATTTCATTTCATAACATTGGGTGTCCAACACTTATTAGGTGATACATATATTCATAATTTTCATACTTTGAAACATGTCATCATCATACATGCATAGCTTTAAATCATGAAAATCTTTCATAAGAAATCCTTTAAGGAAGAATCATCATAAAATCATCATGAATATCCTTGTAGACATATCATCAAACCTTATAAAACGTGTCATGTTGCAGGTGAGAATGTACTTACCTTAACGCTAGCTTACTTAACCTTAATATACTTTTTGGTGATGCGCCGCGGTCTCGATGTGCTCGTTTCTTTGAGTGTTCATGCCATTTATCCATTTAAAATACAATAACATTAATACTTATCATAAAACATTCATTCATATATCATTTTTTCATATACCATTCATATATACATTCATCTCATATAATAAACATACTCATAATCATTATTGTGAAAACATAACATTATCATCACATATAAACATTATTCATAACCATAAAAAATTGTCATCACATAAACATGTTATTATGATTTTTCTTAAATCATAAAAATTATCTTAAGCATACAAAAACAAACTATACATTTTAAACATAAATATCTTTTAAATAAAACATTTTCGAACAATTAAATATATATATATTTTAATTTTAAAAAATCATACAAACACCATATTATCATGCATACAATTATTTCATTATCATAAAATCATTTAAACATACATAACATTTCATAAACAAAATCTAGAAATAACATTTATTAAAATAGTTTTCTTAATGTAATCTCATAAAAATTTCATAACATAAAATACATTCATCATACCTTTCACATGCACATTCTTGACAACTTTCATGAAAAACATCATATTTACCCCTTGAATAACATTACATTTTTCATGCATCAAGATTAAACAGTAATATTTTACTGTGAGGGGTAGAAGATAGAAAATTCATATTTCATCATAAAAACACCAAAATAACATGAAACTTGAATAAACATTACATAACACATACATGCATAACATATTAAAAATTCAGAACAAATACAATACCTAGAGAAAGATATTGTAGATGATTTGGAGGAGAAGAATTCTTTCAAAAACACAAAGAAAAACTAAGTTCTTACCTTGAAATTTCTTCTCAAAACCCTTGATTTCAACCATCGAAATATGACTTTTCTTTAAATTTTCTTGCAAAAAATTTTTGAGAAAGAAGGAAGTGAAATGCGTGGAGAAGAGAAGAGAAAGAGAGGAAATGAGAAATGAATGAGAAACGTCTCATAAATGAAGGAGAGAAGTGTGAGAAGTTGAGAGAAAAATCTGAGGAAAGAAAATGTTAAATTTTTTTTTTAACTTAACAATCATAATGAAATTCATTGCCCTTCATTAAGTCAGAAATTCTGACTATTTGACAGCCCTAAGCATGAAGGAAGGAGAGAAGAAAAAAGGAAAGTCAAACAAATCATCACATCTTACCATATTTTTGCCCTCTTAAAATGGAAAACCAATTAAAATAACACAAATCAATGCAAAGTCAAACCCTTTAATTTCCTTAACTGATAAAACATTCCTTAATTATGCCAATTAATCACATCAAATCATCCAATTAACGTAATTAACTCAGCCATAATTTTTGGAGAGATTTCTGCTGACTGCTCGTCTGCCGTGTTCAGCTTGTCGATTTT
Source organism: Artocarpus heterophyllus (assembly GCA_025403435.1). Classification (NCBI taxonomy): domain Eukaryota; kingdom Viridiplantae; phylum Streptophyta; class Magnoliopsida; order Rosales; family Moraceae; genus Artocarpus; species Artocarpus heterophyllus. The sequence continues at coordinate 18,314,979 of CM046347.1, read as the reverse complement.
CCTCTTCGGCCTACCGGTTCCACCAAGTTCGGCCTGCCGATGGATTTCTTCGGCTTGCAGGTCTTGGGCAGACTGTTCGGCCTGCCGAACTTAAATGTTCAGCCTCCCGAACTGTCCTTAAATGCCATACATTAAAACATTCAATTCATCATGCCTCATAATTAAACATACATTAAAATAATCATGAACACTTGAGCACAACGATTCCAAGCGGTCATCACCTGTCATAAAACTTGACATAAAAAGTTAGTAACATTTAAATCATATATCTTTACATATAACATAAATTATTAATAAAATATCATTAACGCCGTTACTAACTTAACGTGATTCATTACATAAAAATAGGCTGGTGTTACAGACTTACTGCTTAATGTTGAGATGAATGATAATAACTCTAAAAGACTTAAAACTTCTCACTCTAATAAGACTTATCTTTGGCATTTGTGCCTTGGTCATGTTAACCAAATTGGATTCAAAGGTTGGTAAGGGATGGACCTTTACGTCACTTAAATGTGGAATCTATATCTCAATGTGAATCTTGTTTGGAGGGTAAAATGACCAAAAGACCAATAGGGTCTAAGGGCAATAGGGCCAAAGGGGTTCTAGAACTTATGCATAGTGATGTTTGCAGACCGATGAACATCTAGGCGCGAGGAGGGTATGAGTACTTTGTCACTTTTATTGATAATTACTCAAGATATGGGTATGTGTACTTGATGTAACACAAAAGCGAAACTTATCACAAGTTCAGGAAGTTTCAGGCTGAAGTGGAAAAACAATTGGGTAGACACATAAAGGCACTTTGATCCGATCGAGGTAGAAAATACCTTTCTGATGAGTTTCCAAGACACTTATTAGAGAATGGGATTTTATCCCATTAGACTATGCTGGGCACTCCGCAGCAGAATGGCGTAGCGGAGAGAAAGAATAGGACTTTATTAGACATTATAAGGTCCATGATGAGTTATTCATCATTGTCTTTATCCTTTTGGGGATATACACTGCAAACCGTATGTTATCTTTTGAACAATGTACCTTCAAAATCGGTTCCTAAAACTCCTCATGAGTTGTGGACGGGCAAGAAGACATCCTTAAACCATATTCATATATGGGGATGTCCAGCTCATATCTTGTTTAAGGATGCGAATCATATCTTGTTTAAGGATGCGAATAAGTTGGAAGCACATTTCAAAGTTTGCATATTTGTAGGATATTTAAAAGGGACTAAAGGGGATTATTTCTATAACCCAAAGGAAAATAAAGTCGTGGTTTTAACTAATGCAACTTTCCTTGAGGAGAGTTACATAGACGACATTAAACCTCAAAGCAAAGTGGTGCTTGAGGATTTAAGGAGTGATCTAATCACTCTAGAGGTTTCGAATGAAACCGTTCTGATTAGGGTAAAAAAAACCAAATGAACTTGAACAACAACCTAAAGCACTTCGGCGTAGTGGGAGGATCAGGCATCAACCCTAGAGGTTATGTTCAATGGGGAGGCCTTCTTGGCTGGACCGGATGAACATGATAGGGATCCTTATACTTACGCAGAGGCTATGGAGGATGTTGGTTCGAAACTCTGGACAGAGGCTATTAACATAGAGATGAAGTCTATGGAGACTAATCAGGTCTAGGAGCTTGTGGATTTTCCCAAAGGGGTAAAACTCATAGGGTGTAGGTGGATCTACAAGAGGAAAAGAGGAATGGATGGAAAGGTCGAAACCTTTAAGACTAGACTAGTAGCTAAAGGTTACACACAAAAGGAAGAAATTGATTACGAGGAAACCTTTTTGCCTATAGCCATGCTTAAATCCATCCAGATTCTCTTGTCCATAGCTGCCACTCTCGATTATGAGATTTGGCAGATGGATGTTAAGATAGCTTTTCTAAATGGCTATCTTGATGAGTCCATTTATATAGAACAACCAGACGGGTTCAAGGTCAAGGGTCAAGAAGGAAAGGTTTATAAGCTGCTAAAGTCAATTTATGGACTTAAACAGGCTTCCCATTCTTTGAACATAAGATTTGATTAGGTGATCAAGACTTATGGGTTCTCACAAAATGTGAATGAGCCATGTGTTTATAAACACATTAAGGATGAGAATGTGGTTTTTCTACTGCTCTATGTAAATGACATTCTGCTAATTGGCAATAACGTTGAGGCATTGTCATCGGTCAAATTATGATTGACTAAGCAGTTTGACATGAAGGACTTAGGTGAAGCTAATTTTGTTCTCAATATCCAAATCTTTCGGGATAGAAAGAAAAAAATGATAGCTTTGTCACAAACCAGCTGCATAGATAAAATTCTCATGAGGTTTGCAATGTAGGATTCCAAGAAAGATGGGTAACCATCTAGGTCTAGAATTACTCTTTCTAGGAAAGACTATCCAAAGTTTGAGGAAAAAAGAGAATACATGAAGAAGGTGCCTTATGCTTCGGTAGTGGGTAGTCTTATGTATGCCATGCTTTGCACACGGCCAAATATTTGTTATGCGGTCGGGATTGTAAGTCGATTTCAGGCGAATCTAGGACCAAACCACTGGGTTGCGATTAAGCATATTTTCATGTACCTTAGAAGGACTCGAGGGTATATGCTTATGTATTTGGGTGAGGACTTGACTCTTCTAAGATATACTGACTCGAATTTTCAATCTTGTCTGAATTTTAGGAAATTGACTTCAGGTTTTGTGTTTACTCTAGGCAGTGGTGCCATCAGTTGGAGAAGTGTGAAGCAAGATTGCACTTCGGATTCAATGATGGAGACCAAGTATGTGGCAGCTAGTGATGCTTCGAAAGAAGTAGTGTGGCTCTGCAAGTTCCTTGGGGATCTTGAAGTAGTTCCTAGAATGGATAAGGCGATATCACTGTACTATGATAACAGTACGGCGGTAGCTAATGCTAAGGAACTAAGATTTCACAAGAAGAGTAAGCATATTGATCGGAAGTATCATGTGATAAAGGACTTCGTTAAGGGTGGGTATGTCACAATGTGCAAAATCGTGTCAGAGGACAATTTAGCTTATCCATTTACGAAGACACTTACTGGGAGAGTCTTCGACAGGCATGTGGAAGCTATAGGGATGTGAGATTTGTCATATTTACTCACTTAGTGCAAGTGGGAGATTGTTAGACATGTATATCCTAAGGAGTAAAATGTAATATGTTTTTGGAGATATTTTTATCAATAAAGAATTTATTTATTATTTATACCAAATCTTGTCCTCTTAACGTTCATATTTGTTGAATGTATGTTAAGCAAACAATAGTCTGAGACTGTCGGTCTAAACCTTCAAAAATTGGGCATATGATGGACATATTATGCGGAAGACATGATTCTTAAAGGATGGTCTAAAACATAAGATCCGCAATTGAAGGAATAAAGTTGGGCGCTTTATTCATGTATATATTTCTATTGGGAGATGGTTTGTCTTGGCCATCGGGGGTGGACTCTGTGAATAAAAACATTGGCACATTGTCATAGGTGACGATGTGTTGGATCGGGACATAAAGTAAATTAATTTGGATTAATAATTCTGTCTTGGCAAATCGATTCACTTTAGACAATCATTTGCATTGTATCTTAATCTTGAGATGAATAGTGGGCCTATTTTCTTGACTTGTGTCTTTTGATGTACCAAAGGGTGACACCTATATTTTAATAGTGGTATGCATGCCGGTACGTTGAAGGCATGACTCTTGATAGCGTAGACCTATTGTTCATAGATATAGAATCCATAGGTCCTCTTTAGGAGTAGCGATATCCTCTTATATGTGTTATCCTGTAATTGAAAAATTGGAGCCCTCAACCATTTGGATACATAGGTGTAAACGAATGGTATATCGTCTTTGGATGGTAAGTTTTTCGATGGTGAGATAATGGAACGTAAGATAAAATAATCGGGAAGGTAAGACAGAACTTGTCCTTAAGCCGATTATGGATAATCCTATGGGGATACGATACAATATGATATGTCATGGAGACTTAGCTATACGGGCTTCGTAATTCTATATAGTTCGAGAGTGCAGCTCCAAGCTTTTAGTGGAGTAGCGTTGGAGTTGATAATTATGAAATGTATATCTAGGATATTGGATTTCATAATTATCAGGAACTTGAACTATATAGGTCCATCAGGCCCCTTTGCTAGCTCACAAAATCCTGTAGCGATACGGCGTGCTTTTCTAATTATTGGTGACTTATGTCAGATTTATTAGATTGGCTAACATTTGGAAGAATCAAATAATTAATGTTTGTTTATCGGTTGAATTAATTTTATGACAAAATTAATTCAAGATAAACTTGTTGAATTATTGGGATCGAACAATTTCTGTTTGTTTATCGGTTGGATTAATTTTGAATTAATTCAAGATAAACTTGTTGAATTATCAAGAATTCATTTATTTTCCTAGAGATTATCTAGATAAAGTTGTTTTGATTAGATAACTTTTCTATTAAGTTATTTGAATTAAAACTAAGACTTTATCCTATAGAATCTCAGGTGGAACATAAAAGATTCGCTGAGATTTTTATCAACAGTTCGGCATGCCGATCTTCAGGTTCGGCCTACCAATAGGGCAAGTTGGTTATACTGATTAGGTAGATCGGTTTGCCTATGCGCAAGAAAAAAATCACACGTTTTCACATGGATTTCATCAGATATTGATCCGAATTTGATTCTGATTCGAATTTTGAGGCATTATCTGATAGGGACTGACTCCTGGGCCCAACCTTTATAAAAAGGGAGTAAGTCTCATTATTATTTAGATCAATTGAGAGATTAAGAGTGATACTCTACTAGTAAGAATCTAGAACTCCTTGAGGGCTTTTGTTCACAAATCACGAACACCAGCCTTGGGTTCTTTCAATTGGTTGAAAGGAGAGTACCTGGTGGAAGTGCTATACGTGTGAGCCCACACTTACTCCGATCGTGGACAGAGAATAGCAAAGAAGGCCAATTGGTTGAGGACCTTCTAGAACGTTACATCTCTTCACTAACTACAGGAACTTTTCGGCATACAGAGGTTAGTAAGATCCAGTTAATTTATGCATATAGTGTGTCAAACTTGTGTTTTGAAAAACACTCTAATATAAAATTTTTAAAATTCCGCTACGTATTATTTTTCCAACATAATTATCTTTCATTCAAATTCAAATACAATTATGATTTAAAATAATTAATCAAATACAATTGATTAATTATCCTAAATCTAAAAAATTAATTAAATCTAAAAAATTAATTAGAATAAATTTTTTACTAAAATTTTAATTAGAATAAATTTTTTACTAAAATTAATTAAATAATTAAATATCCTAAAATCCTAATAATGGCGTCAACAATGTCGGGCCGCTCAACAAGCACGATGGCATGGTATGAAAAATTTTTAGCCAAGCAAGACACAGCATGAGGTTAGATTGGATCGAGCTAAGCATGGCACGACGTGGTAGGCCATACAGGGCTCATAATTTCGGCATGTGGATTGGGCACGGTATGATACGACACGACAAAAATCACGATACGGCATGGCATGACCCATTGAGCATAATGGGTGCCCAACACAACGAATACATTATTTTTATTTTAATCATGTAGTTTTAGTGATAATATTATAAATTTCTCAATAATTAAAAAATTTACAATCTCCATAAATATAATTGACTAATTTCACTTTGAAAAGTATTAATTGATTTACATTAGTGTTTCTTATTTTTAAATTCTCGATAACCAAGTATAACATACTATAGAAACCAACCATTGCTAACCTTAATTACTTTTCACAATTCTAAATTTTAGGCTACAAGTTGAAATATTATACTTTCTTTATTTTTTATTTTTGGTAAAAATGTTGAGGGACTTGAGTATTGGCTTTATAGTAGCATCAAATTTTTTATTTGGAAATAAAATATGGTTTATTTTTTATTTATTTATTTTTATTTGAATAATTTTTTTTTATATAAGAGGATGGGGAATACCACCTACTTTTAAGTGGGGCTAAGCATACTCGAACCCTCAACCTATGGTTGGGTGGAGGGACTTACAACAAACTAAGCTGCCATCACTTATCTATTTGAATAATATTATTACTTCAAAAGTATTAAAATATTAATGGTCTATTGCACCTAGCATGATAAAAAGCACGAGAACGACACCGTATAGACACGAGCATGATATGGAACGAGCATGAGATATGCTTGGGCCTATAGGTCGGGTTGGGCTAGTATGTTTTAATCATAGGCTGGTCCGAGCACGACACGAAGCTTCGATGGCCCAGGTCGGGCATGGCACGAAGCACGCTTAGGCCCAACCGATTTTGGGCTAGGCCAGCACGGCATGGTATGATTGACATCTCTATGCCTAGGGTCACATATTCCAACTGGACTATGGGCGTGCACACTAACAGGTCCAGTAAGCGTAACCTCTTGTATTACTTATGATAAACCACATTTGCATAGGTTGCCAAGGATTTAGTAGTAGCATTAGCACCTGATAAACATATATATCTACGTATATATACATATATATCAAGTTTCAATAATAACGATAAATTAGTCCCCTGATTAATTATCCATTTAATTATTAACTTTTGTGTCACTCCACTATAGATTTAAAGTTACACTCTTGATAATATACCATATTACTAGACTACAAAATAATAAGTCTTATCCATAACATCTCATGCATTTATGTATCCTTATTTAATGAAGGACTTACTTCCATTTTACCTTCTACTTATTTTATCTCAAAATTTCATTATTTTATTTAATTGAAAAATTCTATTTATTACAAACACAAAGAGAAAATCATTAGGTTACCATACAAGAGTATGCTTAGGGGACGTCCCCAGATCTTATCTATAAAACATTAGGTTGCAAAAGCATGTTAACTAAGCCAAAGGTTTCTGTGGTGGATGATGATTAGGTTTTTATTATTATTATTTTTGGTATTAATAACTTACAGCAGATTATGTCGTTAGGTTGACTTGGTGGGGTTATAAATCTGACTCATTATGCTGGTTTTTTAAGTCATTTCATGTTGTAAAGGTATTTTCTTTATGTTACAAAAGAATTTTTTATTAGGCCAATATGATAGTGTAACACATAAATCAAAATACGTATCAAAGAGTTTCCAAAAACATATTTAGATTCTGGAAAAATTGTTAAAAATACAGTCAATTAACAACAGTCATCGGATTATAGCTATTCCATGATGTAACAATACATATTCTTGAACTTTTGACAAGCCTCCAATTTTAGTTTTGCTTGTACTTAAAGCTAGTGGGGATGGTATGAAACTAAGAAAAAGGTTTTACATAGATATTTGAGAAAAGACAATTAGTTTAGGAACAACAAAAAGCAAGTGAATACAAAATACTCTTGAGATTCTATTTGTACCAGTTCTAGACATCAAATTGAAAAATGAGGTGGATACCATAATTAGTCCCTTTAATTGTAATTGTTTATAAGCATTTTTTATCAAGAGTTTAGTAGGATAAAAATAATATTTTCTTAAGGATTATACTATAATCATTTATTAATCAAGAATGTTATAAATAGATAACTATATTTGAATGTTATTAGTTTTGTTTTACATTTCACTAAATATTTTATTGATATGATTTGTTTAGGAAAAAGAGGAATATGGAGGTGAATAAGAAAGAGAATAATAAGATAATTGAGTTATTAATATAATGATTTGGAAGCTCTAATTGTATTTTATGTTTCTTACGTGCATTTTGATTAATTAAAATTATGTTTTATAATATATTTATGAATTCTTTATAGTTTAACGACTTTTTTCTTTCTTATTTTAGGGCCTTTTATACCTATACTCTGTGTATTGTTGAAATAAGATAGACACCCCTTGACACTACACTACACTAACTTAAAAAGCCTATTATGTTAACACTACACTAACTTTTTTTTTAAGTTAAATATATATATATATAAAGATAATAAAAATTCAATTATATTAGCCATGGATCTAAATTCACAAAATCTAGTAATAGACATTCATATCTTAAATGAATAATAGAAAAATAAATAAATATAGGTACAATTATTTTTAGGGTAAATAGCTCGGTTAGTCCCCAACTTTTTTTAAAAGTTACAATTTAGTCCCCAACCTTTTTTTATTCAATTGAGTCTAACCTTTTAAAAAGGGTGTAATTTGGTCCCCCCACCGTTTAATTTTAGATGGAAAAGATTGTTGGACTTCAATTTTTAATTAAAATTACCAAACTACTCCTTCAAACTAATTGATACATTAAAATAGTACTTTGTTTTAATTTTTTCTAACTTTTATCTCTCCCCCTCCTTCTCTCACACTCTCTCCCCAGCTCCTGTCTCTCTCTATTATGAATCAAACATAGCAAATATAAAAAAGAGAAACTTTCGTGTTAGTACCCTGTGTTATATCGAAATATACGTTTGATACCCTATGCTTTAGAATATTTACTATTGGTACTTTGATCTTTGAGAAAAAATTTTTTGAATACCTCGAAGCCTTTTTAGGACGTGAAAAGACAAAACTACCTTTTTTGTATAGTTGATTGAAATTTTGAGTAACAAAAAAATCAAAAACTGAAAAAAAAAACCTAATTTGATTTTAATTCCACAAAATAAAAACCCAGTAAAACCAAAACCAACTCCTTCCTGTTACCCACCCCTACTCACCGCCCCTCTTTCTGTGTCGACGAACCCTTCCCGTAATGGCAAGCATGAAGTTGGCCGATAGCAAATGACAGAGATTCGGCTTCCATCCTCCCTGACCTCATAGTCGAAGGTCTCCCCTCGACCATGATGTTCCTCTTCTCTCAGCAAGATCACGATCGACCTCCCCCTCTCATAAATCCACGACCCGATGACCCACCTAGAGGCGGTAGTAGACATTGAACGAAGGAGAGAGGGGGTGACAGAACTGAATTTCTTCAGACCCAATTTCTATGCATATTTTCATACATATTTCTTCAAACCAGAGGAGACAGAACCTTTACTGTTGTCACAACTCGTCGTCACAAAGTTTAAAGCCTGGAGGAGCTCAAAGGATGCAAATCTGGGAGGGCTAGGATTGGCGGATCTAAACGTGGCTGAGGGAGTGGCGGCAGGGAGGGAGCTAAACTAGTGTGGAAGGATGAGGATGCCACTAGTGAGCTCGATCAGATTGAAGCCAAAGGTGGTGGAGAATAGAGACCCAAAACTAGCAATTGTTTAGATCAATTTTTTTTTAATGATGAGAAGTGTTTTTCTTCATTTTTTTCTTTTCCAACGACAGCATAATGAAATTAGAAGAGAGGGAGAGAGAGAGGAAGAGAAGGGGGTCTCGCAGTCGACGGGGTCTTCGAGCAGGGTCATTAGGAGAGTGAGGAGATCAATAAGGGGTGGCAGGAAATCAAAGGTTTTTGGGCTTTGTTGATTTCTAGTTTGCTAGAGTTTTTTTTTTAGGAAGAGGTTTGCTTAGTTTTGTAATTGCAAGTGGAAGGAAGAAGATGATGATGAAGATATTTTTTTGGGTTTTTTTAGTAGGCTTTTTTTTATTTTTTTATCAATCAAAATTTCAATCATCTATACAAAAGAGTAATTTTGTTTTTTATACCCAAAAAAAAGCTTTGAGGTACTAAAAAAAGATTTTTTTAAAGGTCGAGGTATCAATATTAAATATTTCAAAACATAGAATACTAAACAAATATTTCAATATAACACTGGGTACTAACATCAAATTTTCCCTAAAAAACTGCCATCAAAGAACCCCCTTCTAATGACCAACCACCGTACTACGCTACCATTCCCCCTACCCAACCCTCCTTCCTTTGCCTTCACCCTCACCTCGCGACGCTAGTAATAGCCTTGTGCTACCGTCGCCCCACATGACCTGCCACACTACGCCGCCATTCCCCCTACCCAACCCTTACTCGTCCTCGCCCTCGCCCTCCTCCTATGACGGCCAGTCCTGGCCCCGCACTGCTATTATACTATAATATTTGGAAAAATCCAAGTAATTTATAAATGTAATTAATTAAGGATTTTTCTATAGCCACACCATTAAGTTCGTAAGAAGCATAAGTTTATAGCCTGTAAGCATAGATTTCAGTATAGAAACTAAGTATTTGATCGATTATACCGATAGAATCCAAGAATATGAGTCAAGGGTTTTCTTAAGAAAACCTAAACAACTTATTTTATGCAAAGATTCGTGTAATTCCATGATTCGATTATTTAAAGTAAATTAATATAATGACCGAGAAAATCCTAGAATTTAAATAATGTGATTTACTTATTTTAGTTAATAATTTTTCTTAAAAAATATCATGTGTAAATTTTTTAATTGAAGGAATTATGGAATTAACATAAATATTCTAAAATTCTATAGAAAATGTCAAAGTTAAATTTATCAACTTTTGTGATTAAATAATTCAGTTGATAGTTTCCACCGCGATTTAAGGTGGAAGAAATTTCATCCGTAAATATTTTGAGAATTTTTCAAATATGGTACGGTGTTAGTAGTATACCGAGAAACATTCTAACACATAGAAAATTCTTAATATCTATTAGTTAAAAATCAGAGTTATGTGATTAGTATTTTCAGTGAAAAATGCTACCCAAGATCGAAATTGACACTGTTAAAGATATGTCAATATCGAAGTAGAGTGTAGAAAATATCAAGATTATTTTTATGTAGTCTAAAAATAGATTAATACTAAAACCAATTTAGTTTTTACGCAATTTAAAATTTATACCGGTATTGACTTATTCCAAATTAGTTTTAGACTGTGTTAAGCAATCCTGACGAGACCAAATTTTCCCTCGACAACTAGTTACTCTCTCCCAACTAGTCAAAAATTTAGCAACTTGGAGAAATTTCGAGACAAAGTCTCCAAAAGTCCATAAAGTTCTACAAAAGTGGAGCTTGTCTCCAAAGGAAACCATACCTTGCATTATGTTTTAAAGTTGGATATGACACGATTTATTAATGAAAATTTTCTCTCCCTTTCCCTTAAGTAAGTGGTGCCATCAGTTCCATTAAGCATGATTTTTCACTTTTGAAGCTTACTTGGAGGCTTGAAAATCAAGATAAAAAAGTTAAGTGCGATTAGCTTTAGGCCTATAAATATACCATATGACTTCAAGGGCTCACTTTGCTATTTTCCTCTCCATTCTTCCAAGAAAGAAAAATTCCTCTTCCATAATTTCTTCAAGAACCCATGAGCTTCCTTCCTCCATTCTCTATAGTTTTTCTTCATTTTTTTCACCCACTAGAAAATCACTAGCCAAAACTAACTTCAAAGAGAAGACTATTGGTGGAACCCCTCAAGGATAAGTCTTCGAGAATATAAATCTCAAACCTTTTCTCTTTTTAAGTTTGAGAAATGATTTATTTTATTTTTGTAAAGTTGGCATGTAATAAGTTTTATATATGCTTGAGTTATAATTTCGTAAATTTGTATGGGTGTAGTTTTATTTTATGCATGTTGGGCATGAGAAAGTTAGATGTAGGTTATGTTTTGTGTTTTTGAAGAGTTTTTTTGCTCTTTTTGACTTTGAAAATGACACTTAAAAAATCGATTTTAATGTATATTTAAACCTAAAAATTTATAACTCACAACAACGTAGATGATTTTGTTTAAGATTATAAAAGCTAGAATCTCGACCCTAAAATGATATTTCTAGCATATTTTATGAGCTGTCATAGTAATGTAGCACGAGATGTTGCAACGTGGTTTGTGACATCAGCGGCAACATTAGTAGTACATAAGGCTTAGACGTTACATTCTTCTATTGGAAATCTCATCTTATTGTTTAACAAGACTCCAGTAGTAAGTACAGAACTATTAGTGGTGGTTATCAATACTTTTTCAATAGCTGTCACATGTGGTGTCATAATATTGAGCTGCAATATTTGTAGTGTAGAATGGTTTCTATTTAGAAATTGCTCAGTTTATGCTTCTAAGACTTGAAACCACTCAGTTTATTGTTCACTATGATTTTGTAAAGCTATAATTTGATCGGTAGTGATTTTGGGAACTTTGTCTTTAAGTATTGCACGTGATGTTGCAACATGAGTTACGAAATCAAGTGTATAGATGTCAAAACTATCTGGTTCTTTTTCATACTTAGGGACAAAATGCATAGTTTATATCATGCAAGGTTATCATTGCAACTGTAGTACAGATTGTGGCCATTCTAGAACTGTTTTTGTTAGATGTCGCATAAGATGTTGCGATATAATTGTACGACTTAGATAATGTATTTTACATTTTCATGTGCATGACCCTCAAAATAGTTTGAATGACGACTTTTGTGAAATACGGAAGTTTTGAGTCTCAAGGAGATGAAGAACTTTCATGAAGAAAATTTTAAAAATTTTGCCTCTAAAAAGGAACTTTTAAACAGATTTAAAAAAAAATGCTCTAACCGGTAAAATTTACAAAATCAATGCAAACTAAAATATTAAAGATAGGAAATGGATTTTTGAGAAACACAAAAGTTTTAATCCTCGACAAAATGAGGAATTTCTATAAAGGAAACTTTTCTTAAAACTATCTTTGATATATGGTTTAAAGTGGCTTTTAAAACTAATGAAAGATGCCTTTTCAAAACTAGTTTCAAAATAAAACACCTGTTTAGTAGCAAATCACTATTTATGATTAACAAAAAAATTGTAGCACTCGAAAAGCTATAAGAGTCTACAATTCGTAGTTTTACTAAAATTCGAACACCAATTCAAAATACGGTTTTTAGTAAGAACTCTACATATGTAGTTTTTAATGGATTTAAGAAAAACAAGAAATCATTAGAACTATAAGTTGTTAACCATTACGATAGCAATTATAGGTCCAACACCCACACATGCTATGACACCCGTGTATTTTTAGTACATTGAAAATGCTATAACTTAAGAATTAAGTTAAGCAAAATATGTGTCATAAGGATTATCATTTAATCCAACTTTTATGATAAATTTTATAAAAACAAAAACAAGATTTTTAAGGGTAAAAAAAAATCATGCCATAGTCTTATAAGAGAAAGGAATGATATGGAAAACAAGCTAAAAAGCCTGATTGTTGCAAAATGTGTTGCATCAAATGTTAAGACAAAAATATAGTTTAAAAAAATACTGTATAATAATATGAAAAAGTATATAGTATTAGAATACTGTAGTATAAGAAAGTACACTAATAAAGTTATGTAGTATGAAAATTACACTACAAAAGTAATGCAATGTAAGAATTGGACTGTTTAAGATTAAGCAGTATAGAAATTAGACTATTTAAAGTTAAAGCATTATAGGAATAATACTGTTTGGAGGACATGAATGAGTAAGGAATATTGTGAAAACTCGCAACAATATGGAGAATATACCGGTAGTATAAGAAAAATACTGTCAATATAAATTTAGACTGTATAAAGTTAAATAGTATATAAATTACATTAAGTAGTGGATGAAAATAAGTATGGGAGGTTTTGAGACCTCATAAAATTGTATAAAAATGAATACTAACAGTATAGAAAAAATATTGTTAGTATAAATTTAGACTGTATAAAAATTACACTACAAAAGTAATGCAATGTAAGAATTGGATTGTTTAAGATTAAGCAGTATAGAAATTAGACTATTTAAAGTTAAAACATTATAGGAATAATACTGTTTGGAGGACATGAATGAGTAAGGAATATTGTGAAAACTCGTAACAATATGGAGAATATACCGGTAGTATAAGAAAAATACTGTCAATATAAATTTGGACTGTATAAAGTTAAATAGTATATAAATTACATTAAGTGGTGGATGAAAATAAGTATGGGAGGTTTTGAGACCTCATAAAATTGTATAAAAATGAATACTAACAGTATAGAAAAAATATTGTTAGTATAAATTTAGACTGTATAAAAATTAATGTAGGACCCACCTAGGTGCCACCTTTGAGGTGGAGTTGCGGTCCAATCCCACCATGCTAAGTTGCCCCAAATTTTTATCACAAATAATGTTAAGTGATGACTAATAATGGTGAGTCATCAAATTTGGTAAAAAATCAAGTTTTACTCATCATTTGTTTCATGTAACAAGAACCAAAAAAATGGTCACTTTCTTCCCTAAAGAAAACTGCCCCTCCCATGGAATTCCCTCAAGAATTTTCAATGCATAAGCCTCCAAATCATGTAAGGAAGCAAGTTCAAGTGTTAAAGATCAAGGATAAGCAATGGTGGAGGTAAAAGTTCAAGCTTTTTCTCAGGGATTTTGTTGTTTCTCTTGAACGTTGGATGGGTTTTGATTCGGTTTTGTCATGGATTTTGTGGAAAGGACATAATAAAGTTTTGAGCTTAGCAAAGGAGGATCAAAAAGCTTGACAAAGTTTAGGACACAGAAGCCAACTAATGAAAGGAAAAGGAAGGAAATAGGAAAGTTAGATCTATAGACAGATAAGTTCAAATCTCACCTGTGGCATGAAGAAAATGATTTTCTAATGCATTTTATATGTTTGCAAATGTTATACAAGTTGTTTTTAAAGTATGTTTTCACTTGTTCTACATAAAGTTTAAATATTAAGTAAATGTTTGCAATGTATTTGTAACAATTATGTTTAAAGTACGTTTGCATTTTGTTAATGCATAATGTTTTGCAGTTTAAATTATAAGTTTTATGTTGCATTTGTTATGTAATAAGTTTTAGAGATCAAGTCATGGTTTGCATTATGATTGCATTTGATATGCTTAATATTTATATGCTAAAGATATAGCATTTGATATGCTTACTAAAGTTTAAAAAAAAGGTAAAATAAAGATAAAAAGAAAGTGTCGTACCAACCTTCTTGATGTGAGGTATACAAGTTAAGTTAAAGTTATGACATTGGTGTTCGATGGTCTTAAGTCTTCTACAAGGGAAGCAACATGTTTATGTTCTCATATTTAATTATGTTGGTACGAACACTAAAGTTTACATGTTGAAAGTAAAGATAAAGAATGATCATAAGATACTTATAATTGAAAGTTCATAATTGAGCATAAACAGAATCATGTATTTTGATTTTGCTTGTATTCCTTACTATGAAATGTTTATATGTTATGAAAAACATTCTGAGAAATGTTTTATGTTAAATATTTTTGAAAAACACTTTATGAACAATGTTTAGAAGAAAAGGTTTATGAAAAATGTTAAGAAATGTTTTATGTTAAATATTTTTGAAAAACACTTTATGTTAAATATTTTTGAAAAGGTTTATAAACACTTTATGTTAAGAAACGTTTTATGTTAAATATTTTAAGAAATGTTTTATGTTAAATATTTTTGAAAAACACTTTATGAACAATATTTAGAAGAAAAGGTTTATGAAAAACGTTAAGAAATGTTTTATAAAAAATGTTTTAAAAGAGAGGTTTTTATGAGAAAAGCTTATAAAGCATGTTTTAATAATTTGTAAGATTATGTTTGAACTTACTGAGGGAAAGCTTATTAAAAATTCCTTTATATTGTAGGTAGTCCTATGGATGACCAGTAACACCTGTTTAAAGAGCTCGATGCTGCAAAGGATAAATGCGAAGATTTGTTATAGATACCACTATAGTATGTTTCTGTTGCTCCAAGTAAATGTTTTTCCACTATTTGATATAGTGTTTTCAAAATTTTAAGAAAATCAAAGTTTTAAAAAATATTTTCAAAGTTTTAAGATATATTTTATGAAATGTTTTATATAATTATAAAGTATAGTTTTAAGCTATAATTTAGTTAATGTTTCTTATTAAGTTTTAAGAAGTGATTTGAAATAGTTTTAAAGTCAAATGTTGATTAATGTCTCAACTTAAGTTGCAATAGAA
The DNA here is from genome assembly GCA_025403435.1 of Artocarpus heterophyllus. Taxonomy (NCBI): domain Eukaryota; kingdom Viridiplantae; phylum Streptophyta; class Magnoliopsida; order Rosales; family Moraceae; genus Artocarpus; species Artocarpus heterophyllus. The sequence continues at coordinate 18,299,174 of CM046347.1, read as the reverse complement.
GTCGCAACAGCTTTTAAGTTTGTTTTAAAGTATATGTTAAAAAGGAAAGGAAAAGAAAAAAAAATATTCAGTATTTTCTTATTAAATAAGTAAGATTAATGTTTAAAAAATAATGTCTAAGAAAGTTAAGTGACAACCCAAAAAGACAGGGTGTCACACATGCTTAGGAGCCAATTATCATATTCAAATCTTCCTGTAGTAGTGCTCAAATATCATAGAACGTTTTTAGTTCCAAAGGGTCATATTAGGGCTAATGAATGGAATACAAGCAAACTTGGGTTTATGCTCCCAATAATATTATTTATATTCAAATGGACCTTTAGTTTAATAATGAGCCCAACATAGCTAATAGGAGTGATTAGTTCATCAAGTTATAAGAAGAACAGAATTAATTAATTTTCTTTAGCAAATTAATTAATTAATTATTAACGTTAATACGATTAATTAAAGGCAATGAAGGAAAATAAATTAGACAAGAATTATGAGTTATAAGGACTTAAATTTAATTAATCTATTTAACTACTCAATTAATTAGTTAGATAATAAAGGAAAGTTTCTAAGAAAACATTAAATTTCCTTTTTACAAAATGCTAAATAATTAGCATAATGCAAAATTTAGCTCACACTCTTACTGGGTATTTTTCCTTAGATTTTAGGAGTAGTGAATAAGTATGTGGTGAGTTTAGGAGTTCGAGTTTAGCAGATCCTATCTCTAGAAACCAAGTAAGTAAAAATCTCGCATGTAGCATGAAACTACCATCTTCAATTTAAAGTGTTTACATGTTTTTTATGAAAATCATGAAAATACATTATTAGAATTATGTCATGTTATGATATGTTAGCACATGCCATGCTTATGTTATGTAGTAGTATATTGTATGTGATGTATGCCATATAAAATTATATTGCATATTCACCTCTTGTTAAGACTAGTCATGATTTATGTTATGTGATGTAATGTAGTAACATGCCATACTACATATACACAATAAGACAAGTATAATACGATAAGATAAGATAAGTTAAGAGTGTTGTAATGTCTTCTGATCTACGGGGAGGATTCATAGCCTCTCGTTCTCGAGAGAGGTATATAGATTTAGTTCAGTTTATGATTTAGGCTTGTTGGGGACCTCATGAACTTTAACATTTTGACGATCGCGCGCAACTAGTACGTACACATAAGGGCCCATTACGTGAGACAAGATAAATATATATAACTTGTTCATAATAAAGCATAATCTTCTCATGCATGACTTTGGTAAATGTTTTGAACTTGTTTTGTGAGAATATGTCTCTTACTTATTGAGCGAAAGCTCACTCAAATATATTCATGCAATATTAAGTAACCTGTCAGCAACTAATGATGGATAGTAGCAAACGACAGACGGATGGTGAAGATTGGTATCGATACCAGTTACAAAAATATATTCCGTATTAGTTTTAAAATAAATTGTATGTTTGTCGGAGTAAATTTTATGCATGTGTGGTTTGAAACTGAGTTTGTAGATACACTGCCTTTGATTAGATTAGCTTAAGATTAATATGTTGTAATATAGATAAAAGAAAGTTTAAACAAATTAATTTTAGAAATGTTCACTGTTGAAAATGTTTTCAAAAGATATAAGAAAAGGCACAAGGAAATGTACTAAACACCATTTATATCCTCTAGCAAAGTTTGTGTCACTTAATAAAGTCTAACCATCACATAAGAATTCCTGGTCAATTTAAACATAATTCATATTCCTAACATAATTATTTGTGGCATTATTTGATGAAAAATGGAAAAATGTTATGAGAGAAGAACTAGACATGGGAAGTTGTTGACTTACCACAAAAAAAAAAGTAGTAGGATGTAAATGGGTGTTCATAGTGAAGTATAGGTCAGATGGCTCTTTAGAAAGATACAAGGTCATACTTGTGGTCAAGGGTACACACAAACCTATGGTGTTTACTATTAAGAGACATTTGCTCTAATGGCCAAGATGAATACGGTTAGATTTCTGTTATCATTAGCAACCAATTTCAATTGGTATTTAGATCAATTTGATGTCAAAAACGATTTCCTTGACAACTTGGAAGAGGAGATATACATGAAAATTCCTCCAAGATTCAAGGGAACATAAGAAGCAATAAAGTTTATAGGTTGAAGAAAGTATTGCATGGTCTCAAGCAATCTCCAAGAGCCTTATTTTGGCATATTTTCAAAGGTTATGCTTGCTAGCAAGTATAGTTAGAGTCAGGGAGATCATACATAAGTGTAACCGAATTGTATACTGCCCTTAGATGGTAAGTTTTCTAATGGTGAGATAACATAACGTAAGATAAAAATAATCAGGAAGAGAAGATAGAATTTATCCTTAAGCCAATTATAAATATCCTATGGGGATACGACACATTATGATATGTCATGCACACTTAACTAATTAGAGCTTCGTAATTTAATATAGTTCGAGAGTACAGCTTTAAGCTTTTAGTGGAGTAGCGTTAGAGTTGATAATTATAAAATATGTATCTAGGATATTATATTTTATACTTATCAGAGCTTGAACTATATAGGTCCATCAAGTCACCTTTGTTAGCTCACAATAAATTCTATAATGATACGGCATGCTTTTCCAATAAATTAGTGATCTATGTTAAATTATTAGATTGATTGAAATTCGATAAGATCAGATAATTTATGTTTATTTATCGATTGAATTCATTTTGTAAATTAATTCAAGATAAACTTGTTGAATTATTGGGAATATTTATTCTCCTTGAGATTATCTAAATATGATTGTTTTAATCAAATAACTTCTTTATTGAGTTATTTGAATTAAAGCTAAGGCCCTATCCAAAGAATCTCAGGTGTAAAATAAAAGTTTCTCAAGGATCATGTTATTACAAGTTCTACAGGCTGATCCGTTAGTTCGGCCTGCTGATGGAGTAAGTTGTGCAGCCGATCCATTAGTTCGACCTGCGAATCTAACGATAATTTGATTACACGTTTTTTCTGTGATTTTACTAGAAGTTGAACCAGATTCAAATTTTTGACGCCTTATCTGATAATGACCAACCCTGGGTCCAACCTCTATAAATAGAGAGTGAGTTTTCTGAGTTATTTAGATCAATTAAGAGGTTTAGAGTGACTACTCTACTGTTATATACTCTGGAACTCCCTGAGGGCTATTATTCACAATCACGAAGCTTGGCTCTAGGTCTTCTTAATTGGTTGGAAAGAGAGTCACCGGTGGAAGAACTGTATGATATGTGCCCACACACACTTCGATCGTGGATAGAGAATACCAAAGAAGACCAGTTGGTTGAGGCTTGTCTAGTATGTTCTTCTCTACACTGATTGCAGGAGTTCTTCAACATATAAAGGTTAGTAAGATCTGATTAATTTATGTATATAACATAACAAACTTATGTTTTGAAAAATACTCTTATTTAAAATTTTTAAAATTTCACAGCGTACTCATTTTCCAACAGAAACATTGGTGCATTGTCATAGATGACTCTATATTGGATCGGGACATAAAGTTGAATTAATTTGGATTAATAATTCCATTTGTACAAATCAATTCACTTTAGATAATCATATGTGTTGTGTCTTAATCCTGAAATGACAATGGGTCTGTATTTTTTACTTATGTCTTTTGATGTACCAAAGGGTGTGACATCTTGACTTTATGATGGTATGCATACCAGTATGTTGGAGACATGACTCTTAATTTGTGTAGACTTGTTATCCATAGATATGAAATCTATAGTTGCTTTGTGGAGTTAATGATATTTTCTTATGTGCATTATCCTGTAATTGGAAGACTAGAGCATTCAATTATTTAGATACATAGGTGTAACCGAATGGTACACTGTCTTTGGATAGTAAGTTTTCCAATGGCATGATAACGGAATGTAAGATAAAAATAGTCAAGAAGGTAAAATAGAATTCATCCTTAAGCTAATTATGAATATCCTATGGGGATGTGACACATTATGATGTGTCATAGACGGTTAGCTTACTTGAAGCTTGGTAATTCTACATAGTTCGAAAGTGCAGCTTTAAGATTTTAGTGGAGTAGTGTTAGAATTAGTAATTATAAAATATGTATCGAGGATATTGTATTTTATAATTATAAGAGCTTGAACTATATAGGTCTATTGGGTCCTTTTTACTAGCTCATAATAAATCATGTAACGATACATCGTGTTTTTCCTCCAAATTAGTGACTTATGTTAAATTATTAGTTGGCTAAAATTTAAGTTAATTGGATTCAATAATAATTCATATTAGTTTATTAGTTGAATTAATTTTGTGAATGAATTTTGAGAATTAATTTTGTGAATTAATTCAAGATAAACATGTTGAATTATTGTGGATAATATTTTATTTATATGGGTTTATCTATATAGGACTATTTTAATCAGATAACTTTTCTATTGGGTTATTTGAATTAAAATTGAGGTTCTATAAAATATACCCAGATCAAATAAGATAGGATTTATCCAATTAGTTGTGATTGGATCTATCAAATCAACTTGAGGAGTTCGAATTGGATTCGAACTCCATTATCGCGACAACGTGGTAAACCGCGACAGTTAGGGTTAGAATCTGATTACGCATTTTTTACTCTGAAAATGATCTAGACTCGAATTTTGAGGCCTTATTTAATAATGATTAACCCCAGGTCCGACCTCTAAATATAGGGCTGAGTTTTCTTAGTTATTTAGATTAGTTGAGAAGCATAGAGTGAGTACTCTAGCTTAAGAAACTCTGAAACTCCCTGAAAGCTACTGTTTAATATTACAAACTTCAACTCTAGGTCTTCTCAATTGGTTAGAAGGAGAGTCACCAAAGGAAAAGTTGAACGACGTGTGACCACCCACACTTTGATTATGGATAGAGAATAGCAAAAAAGACCAGTTGGTTGGGGTCTTCTAGAATGTTTTTCTCTACATGGATTCGAGCCTACTTCGACATACAAAAGGTTTGTAAGATCTGTTAGTAGTTTATATATATAACATGTCTAACTTGTGTTTTGAAAAATATTCTGATTTTAAAAATTTCTAAAAAAATTCAACTGTGTACTTATTTTCCAACAAGATTAGCACTTGAAATATACACCAATGTAGATTATATAGGCTCACTTGTTGATAGAATATCTACTCCAGAATATGGCACTTTTATTGGAGGCAATTTTGTGACATAGAGAAGTAAGAAGAAGAACGTAGTGGCGAGATCAAGTGCAGAAGCAGAATTTAGGGCAATGGCTATGGGAATATATGAGTTACAATGGCTTAAGATAATCTTAGAATACCTAAAGATCAAGTTGGAAGGACCAATGAGATTATTTTGTGACAACAAGTCAGCCATTAATATCGCTTATAACCCAATCCAACATGATAGAACAAAGCACATTGAAGTAAACAAGCATTTCATAAAAGAGAAGCTAGATGGTGGACTAATTTGTATGCCTTATGTCTTAACCAATAGTTGACTTACATATGTGCTTACAAAGGTTCTTAACATTACAACTTTTTAAGGAATTATTTCTAAGTTGGGAATGAAATATGTATATTCACCAGCTTGAGGGAGGGTTGGAAAATGAAAATAACATTGAAATATTCTAGTGTGATATATTAGAAGTATATAATGTTGACTTTCTAGAATTATGGTCTAATTATTTGTAAGAGAGTTTGTTCTTATGTTTAGACCTGCAAATCAGCTTATAGTTTTGTATATAAGTTGTGTTTTGTCTCATCTAATATACAGATTTTTCTTTCAAAATGATTAAACACTCACCAGAGGTAATGATTGCAAGTGCAATCAAAGAACCACGAGCTCTCCAAGAGCCTGCCATGGCGACCAACAACAACAACAACAAAAATCCTTCTCTTCTTCTTCTTCTTCTTCTTCTTCTTCTTCTTCTTTAGTGAGATTTTCTCTCTACCATGGCAAATCCTTCCTCCATCATCACCGCCGTAGCTGCCAAGACTGCCTTCAACGACTCCTCATCAGCAAACTTCGTCCCCCGCCTCTCATCGAGCCGTCCCCATTCGACTCGTCATTGAACTTCGAATCACCGTCCAGAGCCACAGACTCTAAGGTCGTCCTCTACCTTCACTCACACGTCCTCTGCGTTTTTGTTAGATCGATGGCTGAGCGACAATCACGACAGATATTCCACCACGATTCTACTCACGGTTTTTGAACTTCTCTGTAAAAAGGGAATATGAACTGAAAGAATTTGACAAAAGGGCAAAAAAAAAATTCTTAATTGTGAAAATGACCTTTTTTTTCACAAAAAAAATATTTTTTTAGGCAGGTAAATTGTCTTAGTTTTTTTCAAAAAAAGACGAAAATAACTGTAACGATGAGAGGAACCTCAACAGAGTGAAAAGAAAAAAAATTGAAGTAGTTTTCATTCCCAAAAAGCATATTTTTTTGCGTAAAAAAACTACCAAAAAATTATTTGTCCAAAATCATTTTTCCTTAAAGTTACTTTTCCAAATCCCCGAATTGGATTAGGAAAAAAAAAGAGAGAGAGAGAGAGACAAAGAAAGATCGAGAAAGAGAGAAGGGGTAGAAGATTAGGTCTAATCTGATTTGTTTTTTTGACCTAGAGACAAAAAGTCTTTTGATAAATCACTTTAAAAAGAAAATAAACATTAAAGACGCAGATTTGAAAAATATAAAAAGAGAAGGCAATGTTAAAAAGTAGGTTCACAAGAGGAGAATTCTCTAAATTTTTCAAAAAAAAAAAATTACTATAGTATGCCCACGAAAAAAATTTATAATAATGAATTAAAAAATAAACTTACAAGTATTATTTCTCAAAAACATTAAAGAAATAAATATAAAAATACGGATAGAGAGAAAGAAAAGGGCTTAATTTTTTTTTTGTTTTAATTGTTATATTATATATTATTGAAAATGAATAAAAGGTAATATTTTAGTTTGCTGTATATATATATATACACACACACGAGGGGGATGTCAAAGAGAGGGAAAGGGTTTTGTGGTGTTTGCTGATCGGGAAAACGAGTAGTTATTTGAAAAATTTTTCTTTAGTTTTTGAGAAGAGAGATAAGAGAAAAAAAAAAAAAAAAAGAAGTAGAAGAAAGGGGCAAAGCATCAATGGGGAGTGAGAGCAAGAAGAGCGTGGGTTCATCGGGAGAGTTATCGCCGGCGACGAAGAAGATGATTCAAAATCTTAAAGAGATTGTCAACTGTCCCGACTCTGAGATCTACGCTGCCCTTAAAGAATGCAATATGGACCCTGACGACGCCGTTCAGCGTCTTCTCTCTCAAGGTTCTTCTTCTTCTTCTCTCTCTCTCTTTCAAATTATTATTATTTTACTTTTCTTTTGCATTGTTATCGGCGGCGGAGGAATGCCGGTTTTGGTTTTGGGGGGTTTTTGTTGATTTTGTGTTTGGCTGATGGGAAAACGTGGGAGGAGATAAGGAATCATTTTTTTTTTAATTTTTTTTAACACTGATGAGTCAAAGTGCTTTCTTTTTAGCGTTGAGGAATAGTTTTGGGACCAATGGAATATAAAATTTGGGGCTTTCTTTGGTCTTCCAGATTGCTACTGGCTGATTCCATTTTCATCTTCAGTAATTTGCTTTAAGCAAATATTTTTAAGGTCTCACTATAGAGTTTGGTTGGTTCATTTGAATTTTCTTCTGTTCGTTTAATCTGCTTTTTTATAACAATTTATGAAGGGTTTACGTTTTCTTTCATTGCCGTTTTGGTGTGCAATTTTCTCTGCATCCAAACAATGCGTCAATAAAAGAAGTTTTTATGTTTTTTTTTTTTTTTCTTTAACTTTTGTTTTTCCTTGTTTTTCTTGTTTCTTCGAGGATATAATTTCCATGAAAAAATAAGGCGGTTAATTTTGAAACTTGGAGCCAATTGGAAATTTGGTGCATATAGTACTTGTGGAAAGGCATATTATGATTAGAAAAAGAACACAATTTGTTGTTATTTTTATAATTTTTGTTGATATGTCTGTGTGTATCTATTTTTCCTTGCTTTATGAGGTTAGCACAAGTTTATTAACAATACATGAAGCTCTTAATCTCTACTAATAGATATTCTTCAAAGTCATGATTGAAAAAGTAATTTTGAATTGTGTAGATACTTTTCATGAAGTGAAGAGCAAACGTGAAAGAAGAAAAGAGGTAGATTGTGAAAATTCGCTTGCTTCTATTTCCTTCCTGTATTGTCTACGCCTACGGTTTTGAACCTTTTCTTTTTTATCTTTTTGTGTGCCTTTTATTTAAGGCACAGCCGCACAAGGGTATTTTTGTGTTATGACCCACGTTACTGTTACTAAAATTTTCTTGGGAAGTTTTATGAGTTATGACGAAATCAATGATCATTCATCTTTTCCACTGAAGAATTGTTGGTTTTAAAATCCATTTCTATGCTCTACGTACATTCCACTTTTGTTTACTTTCCAGTGTGCATGCCATGATTGACAAGCTTTCATCTCTATTTTCTATTTTTGCAATAGCTCTTTCTTTTACTTTAATTTGTATTAATTATGTTGTTGTTTATGTAACAATTAGATGAAGGAAACACAGGAATTAAGGCCACGAGTAAATTATAACGGTTCAAGTCGTGGAGCTGGAAATAAAAGTGCCAGTGAACGTTATAGCGGATGGAGTGGATCGATTCAAACAAATTACGAGGGTATGCTCATCATATTGTGCAATATCATTGTCCTGCATATGGATGCTTCATGCTGACTTTTTTTCTTTAATAATCTTTATTTCTTTTTTTATCTTCTTTCTTTTCAATACATAATAATTCTTAATTTGCTTATTGGTATTCTTTTTGTTAGAGACGGGTGATACTTCACACAAGGTAGAGAATGCTTGGACTGCTCCTTCAGAGTCTTATTTGAGTGCTGATGTAAAAGGAGAAACTATGAGCCAGCAAGCTTCATTTAACAGGTTGTTTCTGTAATGTAATTCGAATCTATGCTTCTTTATGCCACTACACCTATTAGTGTCAAGTGGAATGGGATCTGAGGTACTTTTTTTTTTTTGGCTTTGTCCTTTTAGTTGCCTAACAAGCTCAAGTAAAAATGATTATCAATTTTTGTCAAGCGATTTGGGACTGTTTCTTTGTGGTTTAGGTGCAACTATGTGGTATTAGGTGCAAGTAGAGTTGACTTTTTCTGTTGTGTTGTTTTCTTTGGTGCTAGGAAGGAGATATATGTAAATACTCTGTTCTTTAACAATCAATCTACTTATCAATTATTTGATGGCTCATTGGAATATTTGAAGCATGAATAAGTATGTCTACTGGTAATATTGCACATGATTTCTCTCTTGTTTGTTATAAACAAGTACAATCTATGTTGTCATTACCTGTTCGTGTGAATCTATGTTCTTATTTAAATTTGGGAGTCGAGATTTTGGATTTTTTAACTTCAATTTTTATTTTTGTGGTCTGAATATTTAATCTGTTGTCAGACAATTTATAACACTGTGTGATATAAACCAAAACCTCGTACATGTTCTGTAATTCGGTTGCTAAACAAAATTATCTTGTTTTTTCATTTAAAATGATTGTTCAATATCTGTTGCAGTGATTCTTTAAGTGCTGATAGTAGAGGACAGTCAATAGGAGCAGGTGGTGCCATCTCCACAACTGCGCAACCTTCTTCAGGATGTCAGTCTACTTGGTTTGGCACAAGCGCGGGGCAGCTTTCAATGGCTGATGTTGTCAGGTTGGGTAGACATTCGTCTAAGGGCTCACAGGTTTCATCTGAGGCATCTTATCCAAATACAAATGTGGCAGACTCCTATCATTACCACCAGAAACCCTCCCAAGTATCTGCACCTATCCAGGCAGAATTACACCATGACATGCTTCCTCTTCAAAATGCTTCTGACGTTTCAAGAACGAACCATAAGTCAGATGTTACTGTTGGACAGAATTCATTTCTTGATGAGTGGCCTGTCGTTGAGCATCCCACAGTTGCTAGTGGGCCATTAACTTTGGACGAGTCTGCTGCCCCAGATGCTGACATTTACTCTAACCAACCCAACCACCATGGTAATGGATCTAAATTTTATAGGAACTGCCACTCAGACAGCGTCCAAGCGTTGGATGGAAATGTTACTGATGAATATATTACCTCAGACCGCATTGTTCCTGCTTCTGCCTCTAGTGGACAGAAAAGTTTAACTAATGATTCAGGAGCATCTCATTTTGACGATTCAGAACCAGGCAGTGGTTCTAATTTGTCCGATCCTAAGTATTCTGTACCATTAACAGAAGACGCTATAGTTGTATCATCTGCAGCTGCAAAGTTGCAGCACCTAAGTGTGGAGGAGGCGGCATTAGAAACTAACAGTGCGGTTGTTCTTCCAAGTCATCTACAAGCTTTGGCAGCTAATTGCTCCCATTTGAGTTTTGGGACATACAAATCGCGAAATGATTCTGCATCAACTGCACTGTTTTCATCGAATCAGTTGAAAGGTGATCGTCAGGAAACCTCTAGGACGCTGGATGGTTTTTCTGCCAGGCCCTCGGAAACAAGGCATGATGGCTTTTACTTAGTTTTAGTGTATTGTACTTCATATGTGATGTCTTCTGATGCTTTTCTTTTCCCTTTTTTTGTCCAATTCACAGGAATATGGGGCATGATGCTGATGAGTCCCTTGGATCCTTGTATAACACTCATAAAACAATGGGAGATAGTAGAAATTATGATTTAAATGCGTCATTTTGTTCAGAGCTGACAAAGCAGGATGTCTCTAAAGCAACTCTTGGAAGTGAACAATCAACTCCTGAGTTGTCTTTTGCAAGGACAGACCCACATTTGAGAAATATTACTGTCCAGAACGAAACGGTAGGTTTCTTATGAGAGTCCACCCCTTTTGCATATGCTGATCCTGCATTGTTGATTGGTGTTTGATCTTATTGCTTCATCTTATTGATAAGTGATTGCTCTTATTTGTTTGTCTTCTTTTTGTTGATACGTGATTATCTTTTCGTAAACCCTAGTAAAGCTGTAGAGAAAAAAACGTGGTCATGTAAAGCCTGTAAGATTGGGTACATTAACTGCACAGTTGCGTGTAGGGGTCTTCTTTTGTTTACTGGATCTTATCGGCTGTTGTTTGCCGATGGTGTAGAAATTATGTCTCTGCTTTTTTAAGGTTGAATGAGAGATTTGACATTATTATGATTATAGAATTAAAACATAGCTCCAATTTGTGAATTTTCTACATATGGCAATGAGATCGTTAAAACAATTACTATGTAAGATTGGGTACATTACTACACGGTTATGGACACAGGTCTTCTTTTGTTGACTTGATCTTATCAGCTGTTGTTTGCAGATGGTGTAGAAGTAATGTCACTCCTTTTTGAGGGGTTAATGAGAGATATGACATTATTATGATTGTAGAATTAGAATATATCTCCCTTTTGTAAATATTCTACATATGACTATGATATCGTTAAAATAATTACTATGTAATTAGATATTACAAAATGTGGCATCATTATGATAATTGCTATGTTATTATGGCTTTTTTGGAAAGCATTTTGAAACATGTGTTAAATTTCAATTTTAGCACAATAATCTTGCCATATAGTGTAATTTTTTCTTTATTTAATTGTTATTAATTTTTTATTTACCTTTTGTTTTTGCCTATGATTATCTACTAGTAAAATAAAAATTAATTATATTACTTTGGGTTATTTTTAGATTTGAATCCGATTGGCTTATCTCCTTTTCACTTATTACTGAAATAACTTGTTTCTGCATCAACTTTGTATGAGGTTTTATTTACTGTATTTATGTACGTCTGCTTGTGTGATTTTCTCCCTAATTTGTTATCTCGGACTGTCGACGATGTTCAAGACTTATGGTGGCTTTCTCGTTATTTTACTGCAGGCATTTTTGGATTCTGAACCTAATAATTTGTTATTGTCAAACATCCAATTATTAAGAGATCCTGATAGTCTCCAGGCGCAGCTCCTTATGAAACAATCAATTCCGTCAAGGCACATCAATGCAGTCTCTTCCATAAGCAGTTCATCCATCTCCTTTTCCAAGGTGAGCAGCCAAATGTTGATCTTCTGTGCTTGGCATTGATGTTCAATTACCTAAATACCAAATCAGTAGTAGGTGGTAAATAAAAGTCTGCTTGATTTAAATGTATTGTAAAAATTTTTATACAGAAGGAATACTGGTTTGGCCTTTGAACTTTTCTAGTTGACATTATGCAGATTTTGTTAAGTTGTAGATTTTATCATATTACATTGTATTCATGATTTCATTTCCTTTTATTTTTAATTTTCCAACCTGCGATGTGGTTGAATTCCTAAAATGAGTCTGTCTTACTTTCATTATCTTTTTTCCCATGATAGATTTGAACCAAGTTTTAGTAGGTTGATCGATTTTTCAATTTGATGAAATCAATTTATGTTGACATCATAGACATTCATACACCCAAGGGGTGTTGTTTGGAATGGTTAGGCCTGTGGTTTGCTCCCACAAGGTCTGGGCTTCGAAACTCCTCATGGGCACCCACATGACAAAGTCATAGTTTCATGCCTTCTAAAGATTGTAGGGTTCAGGGGAAGGAAGTTTGAAAAAAAATAAATATCATTGACATTTATACCATGCAGGATAGGAAGCCACCAGAGACCTTTTCTCTCTCTGCAGTGTCTTCTGTACTACCCCAGCATCGCATAACAAATTCTCAGCCTCCCCTTTCCTTGGAACAACCATCCAACAACATGATTGGCTATTCTGGCTTACCTCAGAGCTATTTGCATTTGCCCTCAACTTACCAGCAAGCAAATCCAGGCAGTGATAAAATCTCTATGGCTGATCATCTGAAGTACAGCCTTCCACAGTATGGATCATCAATAAAAAGTTTTCCCGGGGCTTCTGCTACTGGTTATGGAAGTTATGGATGCCTAACAATGTTCCCGGAAGCTATCTGCAAAATTCACCTTCTCCACCAATGATTCCGAATGGTGGCTATGATGATCTTTTCCACCACCAATACAAGGACGGAGACCATTTCACTCCTTTTCAACAGGTATATATTTCTGTGGGGCGCGTTGGTTAGTTTGCCACTTTTATTGAAGTACAATGCAGTATCAGTGAGTAGTTTATCATTTGCTGCCGTGCGACTGATTTAAGCCTCTGGTCTTTCTTTTTCCTTCAAGAGACCTTTGGATGTTTGATATTGCAATGTTCTGAAGGTTTTTTCGTTGTACCGTGTTTTCTTGTGATTACCAGAATAGCAGCTCTTGGAATCATGGGCCTGGCTCAAGAAAGCTGCCTTCTGCCCAAGAAATGGCATATTACAATTTACTTGGACAGAATCAGCAATATTCTGGATACCAGCATGACCAGCAGCCCTCACAATACTATGGCAGTTTAGGATATTCCAATCTTTATCGATCACAAACGGGAATGGCACAAGAACATCAGCAGCACAATTTTGGCAGTTCGAACTCTGGTGGTGCTCGAGACCTTTTGTCTCAGCAATTGCACCAACTTTGGCAGCAACATTAACCGTTTCATATTTTTGTTTCATTCTTTGCCTTTTTGCCATGGATTTCCAGCGAGCTTGGGGGAATCGATCCGGGTGTTATTACAGTTCTGATCTTGTGATGGTTTTTTGAGTGTCTGGCTCTGTCCAATTGTACATACTCCGAATAGTTATTATGTTCATGATGTGTCACTCTGCCCCACTGTTGCATCCTACGTAACTTCATCTTTGGGGCGTGATTTTTGAAGTTAGAGCTAGCTTTCTAATTCAAATTTTGCCTGTGAAGAAAGCGTTGTGATGGAACAGTTTCTAACGTTAGTGAGCTTTTTTTATAGTTATTTTGAAGGCATTTATGCCCTTTTTTTATTTATTTTTAAGTACTGATCCTTTGTGTTTCTGAAACCCTTTCATTTCACTCTTGATAGCCTGTTTGGAACATGGTTTCTTAGATGAAACAAAAGGATGGTTGATGTAGGTAGTTTTAACGACTTAAAATAACTTGAAATGTGTAATTTGTGTATCATTTTTTCCTGTAAGAATATATATTGGATTTTATCTGTTGAGAAAGACAATTGACATGGGAAAATCGGTTAGGAGTTAGGCAGTGAGAGTGATACAAAAAATTTTATTAAACAATGGGATTCGGTAGTACTTAACCACCTCCTAATTCTGAATCATTCGTTCAGGTTTTTATGATAAAATTATTGGCTTTAATTGTAGTATTTATACTCTTTGTCCTGAACATAGCTTTCATTGAATTTCCGAACATTCGTTTGAGGAAGAGGGGGGAACAAAAAATAAGTGTGCTCCTCACAGTGTATTAATGGCAGGAGGTGTAGAACAAGCTGTCCCTTCCGTTGTCTTAAAAACTGCCATTGACAGAAACCAAGAACTAGATAAAGGAAATCATCACAACAAGCCTGGCATTGAGAACGTGCTACTGTCTCCCAAAATACCAAAGGCAGTGCCACCAGTTTCTTTGGCTGCTGCTGACGGGGAGTCCTTTAGGCGACCTCGAGGCAGGCCGGCTGGTTCCAAAAACAAAGCCAAACCACCCATAATTGTTACCCGTGACAGTGCAAACGCTCTTCGTGCGCATGCCATGGAAGTGAGTTCGGGCTGTGATGTGAGCGAGAGCTTAGCTAACTTTGCAAGGAGGAAGCAAAGAGGGATTTGCATCCTGAGCGGGAGTGGATGTGTAACCAATGTCACACTCAGGCAGCCGACCTCTTCTGGTGCCATTGTAACCCTCCATGGCCGGTTCGAGATTCTCTCGCTGCTGGGGTCAATTTTGCCCCCTCCAGCCCCACCCGGGATCACAGGCCTTACTATCTACTTGGCTGGGGCTCAGGGGCAAGTTGTTGGTGGGGGTGTTGTTGGCGCACTGATTGCCTCAAGCCCCGTTGTGATCATGGCTGCTTCATTTATGAATGCAACTTTTGATCGCTTACCTTTGGATGAGGATGAAGCTGCTGCAGCACTGCAGAATCAGCATTACCAAAATGCTCGTCAACATCCCTTGGATGTTTCTGATTTGTATGGGATGCCACACAACTTGCTCACAAATGGTAACATGACTCCTGAGATGTACTCCTGGGCCTCATGCCGAACCATGTCAAAGACAGTCTAATTTGGAGAACTTCATATGTCTTATTATCGGTGCTATTCTATTCTGAAGGTGTTAGTGTTAGTGTTATCTTTCGTTGACAATCTAGCTTCCATTAGTATACCTATTAGACCATCACTTGTTTTTCTTAATTAATATATTGCTTTTTGGTCTACGTTTTAAATGTATCCTTTTATCAATTAAGTCATGTAACGAGTGTGAAATCAGATATAACAGATTTCTTTTTGAGACTTTAGATGCCAGAAGTGGACCAAATAGTGCATAATATACAATGAACTGGATCCAAATAGAGATAAAAAGATGAAACAATCAGAATCACTCCTTGCTTGTGCCTCGCCCGCCCACTGGGGTAGAGATGTTTATGCATGCTCAGAACTTGTCCAAACGTAGTTTTGGGTCAATAAGTCGAGTTACTACAACCAAATGACTGCTGGTATCTCATACAGTTACAGGTCTCTTTAATGGTGCATGGTAATTCAGAACTGCTGGCCAACCATAGGTCTCTTAGAGATATATAACCGGTTCTCTTTAATAGAAAAGCTTTGAATATCCTAAGAAATTTTCGCCAAGAGGCGCCTCTGTTTGTCACATCCACTCTGGCGCTATCTTAGAACCCAAATACCAATAAAGTTCTATCATAACTCATTCGTCTCTTGGAATTGTACTTCTTACCCACCCAATGGTGAGTAGATCTCTTTGGCCTTCAGATGTGTCCTTTCAAAAGCTACGAACTCATTAACTTCTCCCCATCCACTTCAATAAGGCTGCATCCTCGTCCTTTTCTATCCTCTTCTCTTGCATGTAAAGCCTTTGGTTAACTGCTTCATCAAATTGATTGGAGCCCGTGTAAACATTCAACGTGAGCACATAAGCGGTGCTCTCACTTAGATCCAATTTGATCACACGTTCCGTTGCTTGTTGAGCCATCTCAATGTTTCCATGCTTCCTAAAGCTGAGAGCAATGATCCCCAAATAATGGTATCCGGGTTTATTGGCATACTCAAAATTAGTTTTTCTGCTTCTTCAAGAAGTCCAGCTCGGCCTAAGGCATCAACCAGGCAACGATAGTGCCTTATTGATGGTTCAATGTTATATTTCCCTCTCATTAATGAGAAATAGTCTCTGGCTTTATCTACCATGCCAGAGTGATTACAAGCAGTGAGGACAGCAAGGAAACTGACTCCATCTTGTTCAAGATCAAGGACTCAAGTCTTGAGAAAAATTCAAGTGCTTCTTCTTCGCAAACATGCTTGGCCAGACCCATGATTATGGAGTTCCAACAAGAAAGCCCCATTTTTTGAGCCATCTCAAACACATTGACAGCTTTACTAACACTTCCACCTTTGCAATACATGTCTATAATGGCTGTAACAACTATGACATTCAATCCAATGCCACTTTTTATTATGTAGTCATGAATCCACTCCCCTTGCCGAATCGCTCCTAATCTTCCCGAAGCGTTCAACAAGCTTACCATTGTAAATTCACTAGGCTCAATCCCCTCCTCTTGCATTTTCCCGAAAAGCTCCAATGCCTCCACAACCGCACCATTCCTAACATACCCACTAATCATAGAATTCCAAGAAACAGAATTTCTCATTGGCATCTTATCAAAAGCCTCCTAGACTCACCAACTTCACCACATTTAGAAAGCCCCATAATCATTGAATTCCACAAGATGGAATCCGACTCCAAGCTTTCATCAAACTGTTGGCGCGCTACACTCAAAAAACCCACAAGTGACATACATATGTAAGACGGCATTTCTCACAAAGCGATCACATTCAAGACCCAACTTTATCACCCTCCCATGAAGCTGAGCTCCATAATAGGCCAACCCAAGTTGAGCCTAAGCCTTAAATACGGAAGGATAAGTCAATCTTTGAGGCTCAAGTGATGAACTTACTAACATGTAAGTGAAGAGAGAAATCGGAGTTTGAGGGGTTGAGCTTCGAGAAAAGGCTGTAATGATGGTGTTCCAAATGAAAAGATTTGGGTTTTGAATTTGAGTGAAAATCATAAGAGCGTAGTTAACATTCCCGGCAGGGAAGGCAGAGAAGGCGAGGACACGGCTAGAGGCATTAGTGTGATTGACAAGGCCAGTTTTGATGAGATGGGCATGGATCTTTTGAAGGTTTGACATGCTGCCACATCTTTTTTCTAGCATGGAGAGGTGAGGTTGGTCCGCTATGAATTTGGCTATGGAGGTTGGATCGTGAGTTAGTGTGTGTGAGCAACAACATGATGTCATTTTCCCTCGTTCTGGTCCTTTTTTCTGTGTTTTGCTGAGTTTTATCAAATCCTCTAAACAGAGAGAGAGCATTTCGCTTGATGTCAAAGTACCGCCCCCTTATATATGGTATATATATGTGGGTGTTGAAATAAATAAAAACGATTGTTAACGTTGTAGTTGTTGTTGTTGTTTCTTTTTTCTTTTTCTTTTTTTTTATGCTAAGCTACAAAAATTGATTGGTGTATAAAAAAAATATTTATAATATTCTTGTTTGAAGTATTTGATCTAGGAAATTTAGGTAGAATATTTATGATAATTTTGATAAGAAGAGAGAAAGATGACTAGACAAAACAACATTAATTAATAGTTGCGCCGGCGTTTGGGGCAATGGAGTGGTGGTCTTTTGGGGTCTGTGGCTGAAGATGGGCGATGAATTGTAGGTTGGGTTGTGGCGAGCGGGGCTGAGTAGGGACAGATACACGATTCTTAGTCATGGGGGTGGGGCAGTGTTTCACTGGGTGAGAGCCAGACCTATTGGCCTTCTTTTCCAATGGTGACTCTGCTCCTAGGGCTTGATGGCCGGATCTGTTATCTCATTGTGGGTGGTCAGTTCTCTTCGTTGGATTCATGGCAACCATTTTTAAGATGTCCTACTGGTTGTGTTGCTGGCGGCGTATGGCGGTTCAGATTGGGACGGTGCTTGGTGGGTTAGACGTCGCCTCTCTTTTTGCCTTTGGCTGTAGGGGTAAACTTCTCAATTGGTTATGGTGTTGTTTCTTTAGTTTGTTTTCAATAAAGGCGCACTTGTGCTCCACCTATTAGTTTTGTCCTCCCGCAAGAATCAATTCTTTGAGGCGTGTACAGAGTTTTGCTTGTTTGTGGTGGCCTTTGTACTACATTTTGTGGCTCAAGATTATTTCGATTGTTCCTACCGCTTGTTGTGGGCCTATTTATATGTCTTTTTTATTTTAGAATGAAATCTTTTCCTTTCAAAAAAATAAATAGTCCAAATGTCGATTATTTATTAGATGGGTGTACCAAATAAATATAATAATGTGGCACACCGGATCTATTGAATAATTCCTCCAAATCGAGATGAAATAGGGGAGTTCCAATGACTCTCAACCGTGGAAGGATCCCACCTGCCAAGGAATTGTGATTAAGAGCACACATCCAAAAAAAAAATAAAAAGGTAGGTTATCACTAATCATGAACAAATGTGATCACTAACCTGCCAAGTAGTTGTGATAAAAAAGAAAGTTATTGTGAATGTACTAATGTATCGGCTTTTATTTTTTTAACGGATTATTAATTTTAAACCGATTAAAAATTAGTCACAAACACCAATTATGGGCTAGCAAAGTCCCCAAGCATTGTGGGTAAATTTCAGAATGCCGTTTGGACATATCTTTATTGTAATTTACCCTTAGAATTTTTTATTTTGACAATTTACCTTTTGAACTACAAATTTATTGTAGATCATCCTAAATGATAATCATGTCACTTTTTTTTAATAGAAATTAACATTTGATTGTTTATGAATTGTTAATCAACAACATGAATGATCATTTCTAAATATTTTAATCAAATTTATTGTCATTAAGATCTTTAATTAAGTTTTACCAAAGTAGAAAGTTTTTTAATTAACTTTATTTAAAATATAAATTTAGGTTAACATTCATGAGAAAGACCTATTATGCTCTTAAATTAATGACCCATGTATAAATAATATGTCAATTTCTGTCAAAAAATAATACAAATATCAACAAAGGGTGATTTTCAACAAATTTATAAGTTCAGGGGCTAAATTGTCAAAATTAAAAATTAAAGAGGCAAATTGCAAAGGATGATAAGTTAAGGGGGTGTTGGTGAAAAAGGCCTATGTAGAAATTTAAATGTAGGAATAATTGTAATCTTTTTTCAATGCTAAAAATAAGTGTAGTTTGAAGCTAATTAGCTGGTTTAAAGTTGACATTTGAATTTATAATTAGTTGAAAATTAGTACAATATAAAGTTGCTTTGATCTAAAAACTCATTTGGAAACTCAAAGTACTTGATCCACTCTTATATTTAAAAGCAACCTACAGTTCAGTTTCCAAAAAAAAAAAAGGGCAAGAATTGACTCTATTTTTTTTCTTTTTATAATAATTGTTCTCTAAATCAAAAAGATAAACTAATCAATGCTAACCTCGATATGTAAAGACATCCCAACAACAAATTGGATCCATGGTACAGCTTACTAACAATGGGTGAAAAAACGATTCGGATAAATGCCAAAAAGATATGATGTTTTATATTGGACTTTTTTTAAATAAATAAATTGAATTTTTTATTGTATTAGGGTCCATATATTTTAAATACTTTTTGAATATCATTATAAGTTCTATAATTATCTAAGCTATCTTAAATATTGTAAATAAACATTATAGATAATAGGATAATATTTAAGGGTGATAATTTTAATAGTCAATAACATAAAGTTAATTATTTAATAAATTATTAAACTGAAGCATGAAATCTTTAATTGAGCATTATTAGTACATGACGTTTTCATTGAAAATGTAACAGTCTTATCTGAACTATTAATGTAGTGAGTCATCATATGAGTACATTGTACATTATAAGATTATGTAGGACTAGGAGCAACTCAATAATTTCCATTAAGATATAGCTAGTTCTAATCGCATCGATTGATGATTATATATATATATATATATAATAATCTTAATCTCGAGTTATTAGCAGACTTCTATTTATAGAATTATGTCTTTTGATTAGTTTGGTATAGATTCAAGATTGTTAATTCTATCTCTTGTATTTTCGAGGCATAATAGAAGTAAGTAGCTGAGAATGTAAATATTATGAAATGGAATCTATTCCTTATTTATTAAGAAGTAGATAAATAATTCACTTGAGTATTGTTTTAAGGTTTGGATAATATAAGAGCTTGAATTTATGAATTTATTGTTTATTAGAGAATCAATAGCATTCAATGATAAATATGTAATTAGAGCTATTAATGGATATCCATCTAATTCTAATTATGACTTATTTATAGAGGACCAATTGATATGTAATGACTATAAGAAGTTTTTAATTATGTTTATAAGTGATTATATATTTGTAATTTCAAGAGTGCAGTTCTAAGTTGTTAGTAGAGTAACTATAATTAATAAAATAATAATATATTAATTAAAGAGTATAATTATTATATTGATTTTTATGGAGCTTGAAATTATGGGTCCATTTCATTTGTCCTCTTGCCATTCTTGCAAATATTGTTTAGAGAAGTGAAATTATTGGTTTTAATAATTAATTTAGAATTATAAAATTTTAAATTAAATAACTCAAAATAAATTAATTATTTATAGATATTAAATAATGAGATTATTTAATTATTATTTATAATTAATTTGGATGAAACGGTATGGGTCCCACCCACAACGTGTGGTGCATGGCATAGGGAAAGTCCCTATACTGTGCTAACTTGTTTTTCAAGTTTCTTAATTTGAAAATTAATAGTTTCTAAATTTGAAAAATATGATTTTATCAAATTAATTGGGTATTTGAATTGTGGGAACAATACAAAAATGGGTAACAAGCATTACTCCCCTCTTGCTAATTAGAGAATGGAGTCACACACACAAAGAGACTATTTGTGTGTAGCGCCTATGACAATATAAGGAATAATCTTTTTTTTCTTATAAAGTAATATATGATGTTTAATTTGAAACAAAAAGGAAGGTTTTAGAATCAAAAGTGTACCTTACTTTATAAATAGAAGCTCCTCTTTGGGTTCAGTGCTAGTTTATGAGTCATATTTGGCTACTTAAGACACTGCTTAAAAAACCCATATTAGCCAAAATTTGGAGAAAAAAAGAGAATTGAAAAGTTCTTCAAAAATTTTCAGTCCCACCTTACGTTCAATGTATTGAGATTAATAAGTGAGCAAGAGTTTGGTTTCGTAGATGTTACCCATTAAAGATTTGCATATTAATCGCTTGAATCGGGCGTGAAATATTAAAAATATATATAGGGTTTGTTTGGTTGGATATTTGAATCACGGTTCGAATCATTTTGCTACAGTATTTTCTTTCATAAAAATTTAAATCTTTATTCAAATACTCTATTCAAATACTTAAACCAAACGGATCTATATATATATATATATATATCTCTATATATATAATATGGCTCGATGTTTTCATTCTACCAAGGCAATTGTTTGCCTGGCTGTTTTCAATCAGCAACTGTTTGCTTGGCTGCTTGAGTCCTCATTACGCAGTTCTTTGCTTGGCTGCACCTATTTTTTTACCCTGTTATTCTTTCTGAGGCTACCAGTTTTTCCTGACTGGTGTGCATTTATTGCCAATCATGAGAAAACGTATTGTCAAAGTGACTTTCGTTTTTCCTTGGGAGCTGTTTGGAATTGATTATGTCCACGGTTGATTATTTTCTTTTTCTTTTCTTTGTTTGTTGCGTTTTGCGAAAGTTATCCATTCGCGCCCTTTACATATATGGGTCTGTGGTATGAGGAAAGAAACTTACAAAAAAAAAAAAAAAAAAAACACAATGTTTATGTGATTTCATTTTAAAAAGTCCTGCCTCAAAACAAATCCATCTTTTCATTAGGGAAGTTAATAACAAAAGAAAATAATAAAAAAACTGCTAAGAGATAAAAAGAAGATAAAAAAATAAAACAGGATGTGTATAGAAGAAATTATAGAAGAGGCAATAATAATTAAAAATAGAGAGAGAGTAAAAATAAAGAGATGGAAAAAAATGTGTTGAGAAAATGATGAAAAATATGAAAATATTAAAAGAGATGAAGTGAAAATATAATCAATAATCTGATTTTTGGCCTTCAACGTATTATGAGCCAAAAAAGAGAAAAGTTTTAAAAAACTAAGAAGAATAATTAAATAAGAATACGTTAATTATAAAATTAATTTTTCCTTACTCCCATAATACTCAATAACAACAATTTTATCAAATTATTGAAATGCCTCACACCTTATTTGAATAATAGATTTTTATATGTGAAGATCAATAGAATAAAATAACTAATAATCCCCTATCTATAAGGGAAATTATATCAAATAACACACTTTTCAATTTTAACATAAGCCAATTATACAACTTTACAAATATTAAAGTAAATGGCGTTTTTATAATTTTTATTTTTTTAACATTAAAATTTTCAATTTTACCCCTATCTTCTTCTTCCCCCGCAAAAAAAAAAAAAAAAACCTAGATCTACTTTCTCTCTCTTCTCCCTTCTCTCTTCTCCTCTTTTCTCTCTAGCCCTGGTGGCATTACCTGCTGCGACTCCGACAACTTCTCCCGCTGTGACTTTGGCAACCTTGAGGGACTCCTACGACGAATCTGGCACTTCCATCTACAACGGGCATGCAACAATAACGTCTCCCTCTACGAGATCACAAACAATTCCAGCGGCTTCTCTAGGCGGTCGATTTTGGTCGCGTGACTCCGGTAGCTTCTCCGGTAGAGCTCCTGTGATCTTGTCACGCCCCGAAGTACGGGAGATGATGTGGCGGATTATTTAAGGTAATTAAAAGAAGAATTTAATTAAAATCAGGAGTTTATGGCTAAATTAAGCATAACAATGTGAGAGTTTGCAAAACAGTCATTTCATAAAAGAATTCATTAAACAAATAATAATTTAATAAAGAACCGCGAGTATGGGTCCCACAGACCCACAACTTGTACACACACATAGTACTGACAATATATAATACAACTACAGTCCAGCCTCAGAAAATTAAAAACATTACACGCCTTACTCAATTAGGTACAACCATCTAATAAATTCTTCTACTGCTCCTGGGTTCTGTCCGAAGATTCTTCTCCGAACCTAAAAGGAAATCCACCTAGAGGGAGAAAGTTTAAAACAAATAAAATGTGAGCGAAAGACTCAGTATGACAACATTTTATCAAATTATTTAATTTTAAAGAAAAATATCATTATTAAAGGAATTACTTAAAAGAAACAAAAATAAATAAATACATTTAAGTAAAACCGTTCTTACCAAAACAGTTTACTCGGACAATCAGAAATATCATTTTCTTTTCCTAGGCAAACCATAAGAATATCACCACCGTAGTGGCCCAGCTGGGTTTTGGGACTTGCCCCCAAGGTCGATCGCTACACGACCCGATCTCTGATATGGCATCTTTCAAACAACCGTTGAAAACACTTTAATAGAAATCCTTTTCAAAGCCAACTCATTTTGAAACTAGGCTATCAAAGAATAGGGTAGAAGTCCTACC